>JALIZH010013933.1:0-16447 GCA_030522465.1 Rhipicephalus appendiculatus | reverse complement strand
TCCAAAAGACAACATGCTTCGCAATGAATTAATTCAATTCAATTCAGTTTATTTCGCCATCAAAACAAACCATGATAGCCGAGGAGCCCGCGGTAGAAACTATCTTTTGATAGCTTGACAACGCCGTGGACACCTACAACAAACAAACACCTTTGGTTGTATCGCATCCGCATGAAAAGAAGGCATAGAAAACGTTTCACATAGTTGAAAACGGTAATCCAATATAAGCTGTACAATACAAGCAAATGCAACAATAAGCAGTAAACAAAAGGACATTATAATACAACTCCGTTAAAAGCTGAAAACGAAGTGATGATCTCGCAATGACCTGCCTTTGGTCCCTGGCTTTCTAGGAATAAAGATGCGAAGTGAGCCTTGGAATTCAACATCAGAGGCATTTGGCCATCATTATCGTCAATAACATGCGTGGCCATAAAACCCTTCTCTTTCAATGATGACGAGGTAGGCCCGACTGCGTAACAGCAAGGGGGGCGGACTTCGCGCCCCCTACCCCCCCTTAGGTGATTAAGAGGGGGCTGCCCCACCCCCTGCCGCCCTCCGTGGTCACGCCTATGCCCGTAGAGACCTATTGTTTGAAACAGGGGTAAGCGCCGTCGACATACTGAGGCGCTTGTAGCGACGTCGCGGTCGTCGCGGCGCGTAGGCTCCGCCCAGCCCAAAAGCTCGCCACCGTCCTCTATGATCACGTGAAAACTGGCACAGCTCGTCGGGGAGCCTACCGCGCGTTCCTAGCCCTGTTTACAAACATGGGAATAGGTCTACACCTTGCAACTAAGTAAAAGCAATAGTCAATAGTGGAATACAACATAAAAGGACGTTAACGAGAAAAAACACCCTTTACTAATGTCGTTCTTGTGTAGCCTCTGGTGTAGTCAGTCCCGCACTAAATCCTGCGCTAATTTCGATATTGTATAGGTCTTAATGTAGCTCCAAATCCTGCGCCCAAAGCATCTCCACTACCGTGAAACCTGAGGAAGTGCTTAGCGCGGGCAACCCAGCGATTCCCTTAGCGATCGCGTGCTTGCCGATGCGGTGGCGCCCTCTGTTGCACGGCGCGGTTATCACCCAGGTGTTTCAGAAGAATTTTTCAGAATTTTGCGTAATTATTGCGCTTAATTCTTGGTTATTTATGTTATTTTAGACCTTTGTTAGCCTATCTTGCAGTGTTTTTGAGCCTTGTTAGCCTTGTTTTGGGCCTATGTTGACCACTCTGTGACCATGCAACATGAGACGGTGTATAGACGACAAGCCGCGAGCCCCTAAAGTGCTATGCACTGCAAACAAATATTTTCTCGCATTAGTAAACCGCTCTTTCACGATACCAAGAACACCATGTTTGCTGCGAGGAGACGCTTGGTAAATGAGAAAAAGCACATAAAGAAAATGGAGGTGGCGACGCCACCTTGAAGTTCCCGAACCAGTTGTCGTGACATCATAGATTTTGACGGTGTCTACTAGGGCGTACCTAGTTCCTGATACACTCGTAATGAAGTCACGCCTAAAGGGCTGGATATAGCCAGGAAACTGCACATTTTTCGTCTAGTTTCCTGGATATAGCCAGTGCATTACCCGGGACCTGATTAAGAGTGTAGGTAGAAATGAAGTACATAGTCTGTTGAGGGAACCAGAAGTTTAACATACAAATTTCAAGGAAATTGTGCAGGCAATGCGGTAAAAATACGGAAAAACACTTTGAAATCCGTGACGTCACTACGGGGGATTTAGGCGGGATATTTAAATGTGAAACTTTCGACATCAAGTTTCTCATCTACGATTGATAAAGCTATGATGGTGAAAATAATGACGCAGAAGTTTTCGGAGTATAATATATATCAGTCTAAAGTAATCTATTGTTTCACTTAAGTGCCCCTTTAAAAATTCCGGTAATGCCCCGCCCAGACGACCGAAGCGCCGCAGCCGATCGCTTCCGAGACTAAAGAAATAGTCCCGCTCATGCCCTCCGCAATGTTTTACAAAGGCGGTGCCACCGGCCGTCCGGGTCATGACGTCAGTCTGGAGTGCACGCCCATTGGCGCAGGCTTTTGCGCACCCGCCTTTGAGAAGAAAATGCCGCGGACTTCAAAAAGTTGCATCCAACTATTGTTACAAGAGTCAGTGGCAGAACATTAGTCTACACTTGCAGCGACAACCGCTTTCGAACCCAGAGAATTTGCGTAGGTGAGCTACCTGATTACGTCCACTCATTTCTGCACCAGCAATCAGCCATCTTGTCAAGGCCGCGCCACTCAAGTGGTTGACATCGCTAATTGGGCGCGCGAAAAACTTCAATGCCCGATGGCAAAAGTGCGACATACTTGAAAAGGTGTCTCCATGTCACAATCATTCAAAGATCTTGTTCTATTGATTGTCATAGCGCTGCAATCGGCATCCGTGTTTTACGGCGGTGGTATGACGTCATACATGGCGTTTCCGCTCAGGCCACGTGATTGATCCACTCTTTCGATCTTCGGGATATGTAAACGTGCTACAGTGTATAGCACTAAGCGCAGAAACTCGCAACGTCCAATATGCATTAGCCTAATACGACACGAAGGCAAAATCCGTCTTTTTTTCTCTTCTCAGTCATTGTGTTGACCTACCCGCCCCCATCCGAAAGCTCTCTGCACCTAACGTGGTTTTACACCACGGTGCACTTTTACACTGACTCAGTATAGAGTTTTAGTGCCGTGGACCCCAAGCGGCTTGCGTGCGCACGCTTTTTGCGTTCCTTTGTATTCCAGCCGTACCCATGGAGAATACAAAGGAACGCAAGGACTTACGTACGCAAGCCGCTTGAATACCCGGCGCTGAAACTATAATGATCGCCCACCTTTGACCAAGCAGGGATCTCATGTGATGACGTCCTCACGCGAAGTCACGTTGACACCATTGTGACGTCACAAGTACACTTAAACCTCGATATAACGAACCCGGATATAATGAAATATCGGTTATAACGAAGTAAATGAAGAATACTCTTGCAATAGATATAAGTGTTGGGATTATACCTTTATAACGAATTTTCGGATTTAACGAACTTATTTTCATGTAAGATGCAACTTAGTTATGATGAGGATTGACTGTATTGCAGTCTGTGCAGTCATGTCGTGACGTCATCGCGTCGACGCCGCCGACCCCGTAGGTTTATTTTCGCGTTTAATGAGGTATCTCGGGCTTTCGCCCTAATGAAATCATGAACCGCGAAAACACGGAGAATTCTTATGCGTTCTCATTATAAACGTGGTTTCACCGCATGCACGCAGCTGGTGAGCATGGTGGAGCGCTCCAACGAGATCTCCTTCCGTAACCGGTCATTCCTGGTCAGCGTCATGGTCAACATGGACGTGACGGCGTTCTTCATCTCGGGCGCGGTGGTCGTCGCCAGCTTCCTGGGATTCATGGGGGCCCTGCGCGAGAACGTCTGCTTCCTCCAGTGGTACCTGAACGTGCTGCTCGGGCTCGAGGTCCTCTGCACGATCATGGCTTTCGCCGCCTTCTTCGTACCGTTCATCAGCACCGGGGTGAGGCCGCCGCGCTTTTAGGCGAATTCTAATGTTACGAGTTCCTAGCAAAAAATGTCAGCTCTTCCCACAGCCACCTCTGTCCCTACATACATACATACATACATACATACATACATACATACATACATACATACATACATACATACATACATACATACATACATACATACATACATACATACATACATACATACTCACACACACACCCATGCTCGCAAGCAAGCAAGCAAGCAACACCTGTGGGCCAAAGGCCTCAGTTCAACAAAACTGCCCTACCCCATAGGGAACCGTAATTCCAAATGCGGTGCTTCCCTGTCCCTCGCCTTTTAGATGTGAAGCATCTTAGAGCGGGGTTCAATCCGGTGGTGGTGGTGGTGGTGTGCGGCGTGACCACCCTTACTGCGCATGCGCAAACCCTTTCCATAAAAAAATAAAAATAAAAAACTTCCTCTCCCCCTCTATCTCCTCTAGGCATCCCTCCCCACGGCGACCACACCCTCACTGCGCATGCGCGTCCCCTCCTACGCTCCCCCCCCCTCTCTCCTCTAGGCATCCCTCCCCGTGGCGTCCGAACTCCCACTGCGCATGCGCGTCCCCCCTCTCTCTCCTACGCTCCCCCCTCTCGCCTCGCGACGCCGACGCAGGCAGCGTCTGCTAGCGAGTTTCTTGGTTGAAAAAACCGACTGCTCGCGCTGCACAACCGTTCACTGGCCACCCCGTATATATGGCACTGGATCTTGACCTCCAAGGTGGTGCCGGTGGGAGATTTCTCCTGTGCGTTGTTGAACAATAAAAATTCGCAGCGTGCGCGTTAACTAAAAGCGGACTGCGGGTCTCTGTGTCCAGTCGGAGTCTTCTGTCTCTCATTGCCCATTAGCAGCGATTGGCATGTTCCAGTAGGAAACACCGGTCCATCACTGCGTGCTTTGCGCCTCCCCAGGTTTCTGTCCTGCGCAACGCTGCGATGAGTCAGTGTAAGCGTTAGCGCCCGCTGCTTCGCATCTACACATGGTTCCCTTTAGCGGGAGATGGTGTAATTTTTCTGAAAAGTTGCGGACCTACGGATGAGGATCACCTGCATGTTTCTTTTTGAAATTTCAACGTTCAACTTCCTTGAACTTCTTTTTTGTGAATAATTTGAAACATCTCCGCAGAGCGCCCAGAGCTTGTTCAGCATCGACATGATCGTCAGCTACCGCGACAACCCGGACTACGCGAGGCTCGTCGACACTGCCCAGGTGGGAAGTTCAGTCTACTTGTTAGCACAGATGTACACAAAGGAGGGGGGGGGGGGGGCAAGGGGGAATTCCATGTGCTGCAGTTTCATTATGCTTCAGTTTACGTCGCAATGACGCGCTAGCTTTTGAGGCAACAGCTTTGTTCGCTTGAGATCTAGTTTTTCTAATAGAACGTGGTCAATTAACACTTGAGACGTCAATTCGACGCAATTCACAGTGGATACGCAATGCGATCGCAACGCACCACTTGGCAACAACGACGATGACGCTGTTGTGTGTTTCCGTAATTTAAACCAAGTCATTGTTTATCTTTAGTGTCCATTTAAGGCGATAGCCTTTAATGGCTCATACTCGCGGCTTCCGTCCGCCGTCCGTGCGTGCCCTAATTAAACATTAAATAATGTTTAATGTCTAATTCTCTCTCTCGTGGACAGTGTGCATATTGGTTGTTCTCATGACTATGAAATTGTGCCCCACACACACCTTCACGAATGCAGGCGTCTTTCCAGTGCTGCGGAGTGACGAGCGAGCGCTACCACGACTGGAATCACAACATCTACTTCCGCTGCTCGAAGTCGAACCCGAGCACGGAGCGCTGCTCGGTTCCGGCCTCCTGCTGCCGACCGCTAGAGGGCGAGAACCCGGACTTGGAGACGCGACTGAAGCGCCGCTTCTGCGGCAGCGGCGTTCTCGTCGTCACCGAGCAGGAGGCCTGGCAGAAGGTGCAGTGCGGCGACCTTCCGTGCAGTGAATGTTCCCTTTTTTCGGGAAATTTCCAGCCATCATTTTGGACGACAGGGAAAAAGGGAATCTGAGATATTGCAGGGAATTTCAGGAATGGTTAAATTCTTATATGAGGACCGATACGTAGCGGTCGCTGCGCGCCTTCGGCTTCTGCAATCGGTTATGGCGCATGCCGCACGCAAAAGAGTAGCCCTTGAGATTTGTTTGTGATGTTTAGTGTACTTACAGCACATGTGTTAAGAAAGACATGCTTTTGTTATGCAGGAGCGCAGGCGCTAGTCATGATTTCAATAGTCGCAAACACGTCACATATATATCCATGTATTTTTAGTATGTGGGTGTGGGGGGGGAGGGGGGGCGCATATTATTACTATTGTAGCGATCACGCTATGCCTTGACCCAGCGGGTCAGTCGCCCCGCCGCACCAGAGCCAAAAGGGATTGTCTCGCCACGGCGTGACGGAGGAGACAACGGGAGCCGACTACACGAGACGGCGCCCACGGCTTGACGACGACGGCGCTGGTCAAGGGATTAACTCTCCCCGGAGTGATTCCACGAACCTGGCCCATCTCGAAAGTGCGGGCTAAAACTTTCCCGTGAGAAAGCAGCGCGCGGGATGCCAAAAAGGGGTCGATGAGCACGTGAGTCTTCCGTTCTCCCCCTCCCTGTTCTACGGCGGCACTGCGACTAGTGGCAAGGGTGTGTGTGTATGTGCGGGCCCGTGTTGTGCCTCTAGGAACATACATGAAGGGCGTGTCCCTTTCCGAGGACGGTGGTTCACTGAGAGGAACTTCCACATCACCATTGGTCCGCATTGTTTTGTGTAGTTGGTCCCCAACCTAGGGACCTAGGGAATGGGGGCCAACAAAAAGGGCGTGCGGCGCCTCGCCGAGGCGTCTTCTGTCTTCATCTCGACAACTCACTGAAAATGTAAATAAACCCGTTGAGTTTGCTCTAAGCTCTCCCCCTGTCCTGACTCGACGGAGCGACGGCGACCGGCCCCGCTACCCGCAGACTGCGGTCGCCACGACGCGCAACAACTGGATGGCAAGCGGAGGGATCTGAGCCTGGAGGACGGAGAATGAACAACACGCTGAGATCATGGAGACTGACAGCTGTGGACTGGTGAGTGCTGGCTTTGGTTTTTTGGTTGCCAGGCTGATAAGATAGAAGTGCAATCTTTTCGCTGGTAGAGGCTACCACAGAAGCAGTTATTTACGGAACTTCTGGGTAGAGAGTGAGCCGCACCACACTAGTTCTCTGTCATGGATTGGAAGCGTTTGTTGAAAAATCAGCTCCTGATTCTGGGGGGAGGAGCTGGGAGCAGAAGTAGATGCGGGGATGAAGAAAGACGCAATTGTTAGCGCTATCGAGGGCTTGAATCTGAGCAGTGAAGATATTAAAGAAACTTGGAACGAGATTCAAAAGCAACAGGAACAGGAGCGCGAGAAAAAGCGTGAGGAACAGGAGCGTCAGGAAAGGCGAGAGCAACAGGAACGCCAGGAAAAGCGAGAGCAACAGGAGTGCCAGCTAAAGCAAAAAGAACTGGAGATAGAACAGTTGCGACTCGAAGTGGAAATGAGGAAGATGGCTGGGGTTCAAGGAGTGGAGGTAGCAGGCAGACAAAATCTTTGTGATTTATCTAAGCTAATGCAACCCTTCAAAGTAGGGCAAGATGTGGGCCTCTTTCTTGTGAACTTTGAGAGAACCTGTGAAAAAGCGAAGCTTGATCGTAGCACATGGGCTCGAAATTTGTTAAGTTTGCTGCCGTGTGAAGCAGCGGATGTGATCGCGCGGCTTCCGGTGGAGGATGCGGACAACTATGACAAAGTGAAGGATAGCCTTCTTAAGAGGTTCCGACTTTCGTCAGACGCGTTCCGCCAGCGGTTTCGCAGTATAACAAAGAAGCAGGGCAGCACGTATTCTGAGTTTGCCTACGAGTTAAAGGTCAACTTAGTAGAATGGATGAAAGGAGCCAACGCTTTTGGGAACTACGAAAGGGCTCTTGAAGTAGTGGCTCTCGAACAGTTTTTTTCAAAACTTTCCGAGTCAATGAAGCTCTGGATCCAGGATAGAGCCGGCGTAGAAACTGTACAGGCAGCTTGCCGACTTGGCTGACGAGTACGCGTCACGCCGGGGAGAAAGGGACGAGGTTCCTCCAGCAAAAGCGGGAGATAAAGGGAAACCTTGGACGGCGAAGCAGGGAGCTGGCGCAGGTATGACTGCACAGAAAAAGACGGACTTCGCTGCAAGTGGTCAAGGATCACAAAACAAACAGGAGGGAAAGGTTTCGGGGGATTCTTCCAAAAAGAGTCCTTTTGAGGCTCGGAAACCACCTACTTGCTACAAATGCAAGGAGGAAGGTCATATTGCCATAGGCTGTCGTAGGCCCAGGCCAGCCCTTTCGTATACTACTGACTCAGCCACTAGCGAGGAGCTTCTTAGTCCGTACCTTTTTAACCTAACAGTGAACGGAAAGCCGTGCCGCGTCTTACGAGACAGTGGGGCAACCATGGATCTGGTGCACCCGGACTATGTGGCACAAGCAGACTACAAAGGCAAGTGCGCATGGATTAAACCAGTCTTGGAAGATGGAAGCATTTGCCTTCCGGTAGCTCGTGTAATCATCACGGGGCCGTTCGGAGAAGTGGAAACGGAAGCGGCGGTGTCAGACAAGCTGCCCCCGCAGTACCCCTATTTGTTCTCGAATCGGACCGACCGTCTGCTTAGAGAACAAGGGAAAATTTTTCACGAGGGAACGGTACAAGCCTTGACAAGAGCTAAAGCACGCGCGTTAGCAGCCGAACTAGAGCGGCAAGAACCTAGTTTCACCGGAAGTACAGCAACACCAGCTGGAGTCAGCACAGCGGAGCCTGCTACCCCGTCGCCTACTGAAAAGGAAAGAGAGGGGTCAGAGGAGCAGACTAGCGCTGATACAGCTGAAAGGGAATCGGAGGAGGGGCTGTTTGTGTTGCCGGTATCAAAAGCACTACGCAATGTACTGGGGAAAGTGACAAGAGACGAGCTCATCGAGCAGCAAAAAAGCGATCCCAGCCTTAAGGAGATTTGGAACACCGTCAGGGAAGGGGTGGCGAGGAAGAATGTCAGTTTTCCCGTTAAAGATGGCATCTTGTACCGCCACTACCGGACTGAAAAAGGTCGCACGTTCGACCAGATTGTAGTGCCGGCTAAGTATCGGCCTAATATGGTGGATCTCTGTCACGGAATGGGTTGGTCGGGGCATTTAGGAGCTCGGAAGACCAAAGATAGGCTCCTAACGGAGTTTTATTGGCCAGGATGCTTCAAAGAAGTTGAGAACCACGTAAGAGCGTGTGACACCTGCCAGAGAGTAGGGAAACCGCACGAGAAGGGAAAGGCACCACTTAAGCTTGTTCCGCTCATTTCGGAGCCATTTCGCCGGCTGGTAATAGACGTTGTGGGACCACTCCCCGTGACAAAGTCAGGCTACCGGTATTTGCTTACCGCCGTTTGTCCAGCAACCAAATTTCCAGAGGCGATCCCAATGAAGGAGCAAAGCTCCGTAGAGGTAGTCAACGTACTACTGTCTATTTTTTTCGAGAGTGGGCTTTCCTCAGGAGATACAGTGCGACCAGGGCTCAGTATTCACCAGCGTTCTCACTACGGGATTCCTGGAGAAGTGTGGAATGAAAATAATCCACAGTTCAGTGTATCACCCGCAGTCGAATAGTGTAGAGCGGTGTCATTCCGTGATGAAACGAGTTCTGCGAGCCCTTATCTTTGAAAAGAAGTGTCAGTGGGATGCTTGTCTTCCGGCAATGCTGTTTGCGCTGAGATCGGTCACTCATGAAGCGACGGGTTTCAGCCCCCGCGGAGCTGGTTTATGGAAGGACGCTCAGGTCTCCACTGCGACTTTTGCGCGAAACCTGGGAGTCGAAAAGTACCGACCCTACGGTGGTCGAGTACATTCTTGAATTGCTGGAAAGGCTGCGGTGTGCTCGCGACATTGCTGAGGCGAACATGAGAGAGGCGCAAAGTAGAGCCAAGAGCTACTACGATCGAAACGCGAAACTGAGAACTTATCAGGAAGGCGATCAGGTAATGGTCTTGCGCCCTTCGCGAGCAAATAAGCTGGAGATTCAATGGGAGGGGCCCTTTCGGGTTGTGAAAAGGCTCTCGGACACAAATTACGCACTAGAACGGAAAGGAAGACGCCGAGAGGTTGTCATTTACCACCACAATTTAATGAAGAGTTATGTGGGAGAAGTGCAGAAAGTGAACTTGGCTCTTAACAGCACGGAGGAGCTAACGCCTGAAATTCCAGGCTTGGTGGAGGTTGGAAAATCAATGGAGGTTAACGATGTCATAAAAGCCGTGGCACCTGCCGAGGGCTTGTCTGAGATGCAGAAAGTCGACTTACGCAACTTGATGTCCGAATACATAACTGTTTTCTCGGAAAGGCCAGGGCGAACTGAGGTTATCACTCATGACATTGAGCTAACTTCCGACACCACTGTGAAGTCGAGGCCGTATAGGCTAGCCCCGCGACAGCAGGAGATCTTGAAAAAAGAAGTAGATCGAATGCTCGAGCTTAAGCTTATCGAACCATGCGAAAGCACCTGCACGTCCCCTATGATTCTCGTTGAGGTTCCTGGGAAGGATCCACGACCTTGCGTGGATTACCGCAAACTTAACGCGATCACGAAGGACCAGACCTATCCAATACCCAACGTAGAGGAGCTGGTGGAAAAAGTGAGTGCCGCTAAATACGTCTCGACTTTGGACTTGGTAAGGGGCTATTGGCAAGTTCCAATGTCTGAACGAGCTAGTGAGTATGCAGCCTTTGTGGCGCCGACGGGCACATTTAGGCCCCTAGTTCTGAGCTTTGGCCTTAAGAACGCCCCGTTTTGCTTTTCACGGCTAATGAACCGAGTTCTGCAGGGGGCTGAAGGCTACGCTGTTCCTTACTTAGACGACATCGCTATTTACTCCAATACATGGGAAGATCACCTGTACCATCTTAGCGATGTCCTTAGACGTTTGACGCGCGCTGGACTGACAGTGAAGCCGGCTAAGTGCCAGCTAGCTCGCGCCGAAGTAAGGTACCTCGGGCACGTGGTAGGGCAGGGCAGGAGGCGACCTGACGAGTTGAAAGTAGAGGCGGTTAGCGAGTTCCCGCAGCCCGAAACCAAGACTGCTATCCGCTCCTTTTTGGGACTGACGGGGTATTATCAGCGCTACATCCCTCAGTACTCGGAAGTAGCCGCTCCGTTAACGGATGCACTGCGCAAGAAGGCTCCAGAAAAGGTAGTTTGGAGTGCGGAAATGGAGGGTGCCTTCCAGGGGCTCAAAGCGGCTCTTGTTAGCTCACCCGTACTGCATGCACCGAACTATGATCGTCCCTTTATTGTGCAATGCGATGCCAGCAACAGAGGCTTAGGAGTAATACTCTGCCAGGAGGATGAGAACGGGAACGAGCACCCTGTGTTGTACGCCAGCAGGAAACTCTCGGTTCGAGAGGAGGCCTACAGTGCGTCGGAAAAAGAATGTGCCTGCATTGTGTGGGCTACCCAAAAATTAGCCTGCTACCTCTACGGAACTTCTTTTGTCTTCGTCACTGACCACTGCCCACTGACATGGCTATCGCAAATGTCGGGAAAGAATCCACGACTACTACGTTGGAGCCTTGCGCTTCAGGAGCTTAACTTCACTGTGAAGTATAAGAAGGGTTCCGCGAACGCCAATGTTGACTCATTAAGCAGAGCTTTTTAGCGTTCCTTTTGCTTTGGCTTTCTTTTTGTGTACAGTTGAGGAACGTTTTTCCGTAATGGTTTTGAGTGTCTTTTGAGTAATCGAAGTTTTTAGCTATGAGCAAGAGTGTTAGTGTGGATGCCATATGAAAAAAAAAAAAAAGCGTAGGTGCCTTGTGGCACATTTGAAAGACCGGCCTGGTTACCGAAAACTCATTGTCGGCGCTTGCTGGTTCGAGAGGTTGGTCTTTGTGGTTTTAATGGTGTTGGAAGAATGCGGCTACTGTGATCTCTCCCGTCGAGCAGCTGATACTACCCGACGTCCGAGATCTTCCCGGCGGCGGAGGAGCTGTAGCGATCACGCTATGCCTTGACCCAGCGGGTCAGTCGCCCCGCCGCACCAGAGCCAAAAGGGATTGTCTCGCCACGGCGTGACGGAGGAGACAACGGGAGCCGACTACACGAGACGGCGCCCACGGCTTGACGACGACGGCGCTGGTCAAGGGATTAACTCTCCCCGGAGTGATTCCACGAACCTGGCCCATCTCGAAAGTGCGGGCTAAAACTTTCCCGTGAGAAAGCAGCGCGCGGGATGCCAAAAAGGGGTCGATGAGCACGTGAGTCTTCCGTTCTCCCCCTCCCTGTTCTACGGCGGCACTGCGACTAGTGGCAAGGGTGTGTGTGTATGTGCGGGCCCGTGTTGTGCCTCTAGGAACATACATGAAGGGCGTGTCCCTTTCCGAGGACGGTGGTTCACTGAGAGGAACTTCCACATCACCATTGGTCCGCATTGTTTTGTGTAGTGGTCCCCAACCTAGGGACCTAGGGAATGGGGGCCAACAAAAAGGGCGTGCGGCGCCTCGCCGAGGCGTCTTCTGTCTTCATCTCGACAACTCACTGAAAATGTAAATAAACCCGTTGAGTTTGCTCTAAGCTCTCCCCCTGTCCTGACTCGACGGAGCGACGGCGACCGGCCCCGCTACCCGCAGACTGCGGTCGCCACGACGCGCAACACTATTTGCAGGGAAATATGCTGGGGATTTTCTCAGCGTATGCAAGGAAAAACGCCCGAAATAGGTCATTTGCATGTCTCGGAATGGTAATTCTTCGGCTTTGTACGGAACATCACTGGTGCACTGTATACATAACCACTGAGGTTGCATAGCGTTTAGTCGATTCTCGGTGCAAAAGCGAAACCATTGCAGTTGGAGAGCCACGCATTGAAATGCATGGTTTAGCGTAATTAGTGGTGTATTCGGGGAGTGGGCGAGCTTGCACTCTTGCATTGCGAGGGAGCTATTATGGAGCTGTCCATCTAGTGACCATGTCGACTTGAGCCTGACGTCATCAGAGCGCGTTCAGTTGATGAAAAAAAAATGGGTCAGCTATGCACTATAATAGTAATGCGAAGACTGAGAAAACAGCGGAGTCAGTGGCCTTTCCTTCCTCCTCAACCTGACTTGCCTTTCTCACCCTCTTGCGATACTATGCTCTATATGGTTTCTTTCTTCGCTCAATTTCTATCTGTCTCTTTCTCTATCTGTGTTGCTGTCCCATTCTGTCTTTATTTCTCCTTCAATCTTTCTCACGTTCTCCCACCCATAGCAACGGAATAGAATTGCCACGCGCATTTATTGCCTTATTTTGATGTATATGGGTTTCACCTACACAAAACGGTTAGCAACGCTCGGCGCAGACTGTGCCAACTGCGGCGCAATGTTTGGGAAGCTTTGCGATTGTTTGACATTATTCTGTTATGATTACGCGCAATACGCGAACAGTCAAGTTTATTCGAGGGCTTACGTGAGCGACAGCGATAACGCTGGAAGGTTCGATGACTGATGTTGACGCCGCGTTCCACAGATGATCAGATTACTCGACGGCCGGCAGCAGTTCTCGCCACTATCAGTGTAGAGCGTGAATTTCTTGTACCTTGGTTTGGTTTGGGAAAACTTTACTAATAAAAGTCCGGAGCCGCGTGCCCTAGCAATTTTGCAGCGGCCTTCTTCGCTGTCAGAACTATACGTGACCATGTATGGTTCCCATAAATGCTTGTTCTGCTAGCGTGCCTGCATAGCCGAGTGGTTACGACGCTCCCCGTCGGTCTGTTGGTACCTGGGTTGCAATCCCACCTAGCGAGGAAATTTCATTTCGTTTTATATATTCAGTTTCCTTCTTCGCTTCTCCTCTCCTCCTGTTTTCATTCCTCCAACACATTGCTAGACGACGCATTGTGACGTCATAGCTCGGCGAGGTTTTTCTGCGCACACCGAACGGCACAATTTCCGGCTTAAACATATTCTCTGTTAATGTAATTTAATTGGAGCCATTCCGCGCGCGTTTTCTTGTTGGGGCAGCGAATTCGGTCCACGTGGTGCGCACGCGTCCGACTCAGTGCGATTGCTCACACACTCTAGAATCCTGGGAGGCTCTGCTCCGCAGCCCAGTCCCCAACATCCAGTAAAGGCCTGACCACACGTACCCGTTGCAGCGCGTCAGTGCGTGGTTTTTTGACGCGGCGCCGCGCCCTCTCCCTATGGCGAGAGAGGGCGCTTGGCTACCGGAAGCTGCGCGCCCCCTCTCTCCATAGGAAGAGGGCACGACGCCGCGTCAGAAAGCAACGCGGTGGCGCGCTGCAACGGGTACGTGTGGTCAGGCCTTAAGACCTCGTCAGTCCAGCCTTTGCTGCTGCCATGTCTCAAGGGATTCCGGCCGATGGCTAGGGTTAACGGGGCAGGTGGCGTCCATTGACTGATATTCTAATGAAGTTTCTTCTTTGCTCGCGCGTGCGTGTTCATTGCACTCCCTCGGGCTCTGGGACACGTCTTATGACGCGGCGCAGATCTACACGCGCAACTGCGTAGACGCCACGATCGCCTATATTCGCGCCAACACCTTTGTGCTGATCGGGGTGAGCATGGTGCTGATGGCCGTGCTGGCGGTGCTCGCACGAGCCGCGACCCGCGTGCACGACGAGGTGATCTCCCTGACGCGCCTCTACGACGAGTACTACCAGAAGAGAGAGGCCGGCTACCGCAAGTCCCTCGCGCAGATGGAGGCGCTGGCCGAGGTCAGGGCAACACACGACGAGCTCGTGGGCAAGGAGGAGCCCAAGAGACTTCTGTCACCAGGGTGAGTGAAACTTTAGAGACGAGGTCAGGTCACTGAGAAATACCCAGTGTGTCAGGAGTATTGCATTCGTGGTCTTCGTCGTCTTTCTGGTGCATTCTTGTTCCTACCTTGTAACAGTATAAAAAAGCTTTCAGCGCGAACAGGATGGAGCGCACGAAGACACAATACGAGACCTGGTATTGTGTCTTCTTCGTCTGCTCCGTCCTGTTCGCGCTGAAATATTTTTTTTACAATGCATCATTTCAAGCTCGCCCACCTCTCCACTTTACTGTAACAGTATAGGGCTGACTTGGTGCCCCGCTTAGGGTAAGGTGCGGCCGCCCTCCTGCGCGCACGCCTATGGATGCGAGCATGATCGATTCAATATGTCTTGGCGAAAGCAGCTCGACCCTCGCTCCCAAACTGACCCAGGACGAGGTCACCAGCGAACGCCGATTGGAGACCGTCGCCGCAGTACGACCACATGATCGGCCGTCCTTCCACCGACCATGGCGCGGGACACCTGGGCGACCAACACGACTCCCCTGCCGACGGCCATGGCGACAGACATCCGGGCTCCCCGCCATCAGGCACACATCCGGGTTCCCCGTCGGGTAAACAGGACAACCAAGTGCTGTCACCACCGGGCGTGCGATCGCCCACGTCACCATAGCAACGGCGTTTCACTATTCCAGCAACTACAATTTATTTCGTCTAACAGCCAGCAAAGCTGTATACTATTAAATATTCCAATCATATCGCAGCCCACGTCCACTGGCGTAGCCGGGGAGGGGGGAGTGGGAGGTTCAACTCCCCCCACCCCCACAATTTTTGAATTTCACATGTTTATGTGTACACGCACACGCACAAATACACGACGCGCACGAACCTGCATAAAGGGTGTTTGAACCCTAATTCCCCACTTCACCCCGCAAATTTAGGGCAGCGCACTAGCTAGCGGTGGGAAGACTGAGGAAGCATCGGAGCTGGTGGTATTGCTCTCCTCCTTTCCTTCCCCCTCACCTTCACTTCCCTCTCCCACCAAGACAATGCTATGATCTATCCTCTCACCTCCTCTCATTCCTCCTCACCTTAGCTTCCCTTTCCCACCCCTTTCTATTCTATACTATACATGGCTATGCTTGCTCTTTCTTTTTTTCTATCTCTTTTTTTTAGTTTGTTTTATCCTATCTCTTTCTCTCACTTTGTCTATCACTTTCTCTTTCTATCGTTTTTCTCTCTTCCCTTTCTCACTCCCTAATTATTTCCATCTCTTTTTCCTCTTTCTGTGACTGTACTCGTTATCTCGCCTTCTTCCTGAACATTGTCTTCCCTTTCTTTCTCTCTTTTTTGCTCTCTTTCTCGTCCTTTCTATCTGTTTTGCTCTCTCTCCCTCTCTACTGATTCACTCGCCCATCATAGTTATTGCACCCCACGCCGGACAAATCGGCGCGTCCTGGGAGCCAAGCAGAGGATGAAGAAGAGGACGAAGAGAGCTCGTGCCGGTTTATAATTGATAGTTTTGCAGGGTCGCCATTAAGAATAACGAGAAGCTTTAAAAAATTGTGTCTATGTGCCCCTGCCCACGTCACAACTGCAACGACGTCGTCCCGCCCGTTTCATTTTTCTAGCAACTTCACTTTATTTGGTCTAACAGCCAGAAAATTTACACCATCTTCCCAAAGGGAACCCTGATGGGATGCGAAGCAGCAGCGTTGCGCACGCGTGGCGTCACGGGTTGAACGGCGCTAACGCGGGTGCTGCGGTGAGCGCTGGAAGATTCGTTTGAAGCGACGGCTGGTGTAGGTCTTGTCGTTGCGCGTCAGGCGGCAGATGCGGGCGCTGCGGCGAGCGCGCGGCAGGCGAGGGAGAGAGTGACGTCAGCGCGCACTGCGAGGGGAGCGTTACGTCAATGCGCAGCTGCGGCGTGACCTACTTGGCACCGCTCCAACACCTGCGGCGAGGGGAGCGCGTTGCGGCGCGTTCGTACGGACGCACGGAGGGACAGCGTCACACAGGCTAGTCAAAGAGCTGCTTCATATCTAAAAATTCAAATCGGAGCTCAGCCCACGTCACCGTA
>JALIZH010013932.1:0-62672 GCA_030522465.1 Rhipicephalus appendiculatus | reverse complement strand
ACACGAGACAAAAACAACTAACACCGACGAATAAATAGCGTGCCAAAATGGCTGATTCAGCGAGTTGGTGATTCATGATACTTCAAATACGAGCGCGTAACCGAAACAGGGACTTAACCAGTCCTTGTATGCTTATGTTTTTAGTTACACGCTCGTATTTCAAGTATCAAGAAAAAATTCCCCATCTCCCGCTAAAGGGAACCATGTGTGGATGCGAAGCAGCGCGGAGATAATTAGCTTGAGCGGGAGGAACGTCGCCGCTCTCATTTCACGGCAGTGGTCCGGGCGCTCATCGCGGAGAGAGAATGAGGCGCGCGCGCTCCGTCATTTTCATACCGCGGAACTACCGTGGCGCCCCCCAGCGGAGTATGCAGCTGCCACACCACCTGTCCTGCGCGCCGCTTCGTAGAGGATTCCTAGAGGAGAGGACCGTAGGAGAGAGGAGAGAGAGAGGGGGAGGGGACGTGCATGCGCTGTGGGGTGTGGGACGCGGGAGCCGCTCCGTAGAGTAGAGGATTCCTAGAGAAGAGAGGGGGAAAGTACGCGCATGCGCTGTGACGCCGCAGCCGCACCGTAGAGTAGAGGATTCCTAGAGGAGAGAGGACACGCATGCGCTGTGGGGATGTGGGACGCGGGCGCCGCTCCATAGAGTAGATGATTCTTAGAGTAGAGAAAGGGAGTGAGCGTAGGAGAGGATAGGGGACGCGCATGCGCTGTGGGGGGTGAGGGGACGCGGGGGCAGCTCCATAGAGTAGAGGATTCCTAGAGCAGAGAAAGGGGGTAAGCATAGGAGAGAGGGGGAAGGGGATGCGCATGCGCTGTGGTGGTGTGGGACGCGCGAAGGAGGGACGGACTGAGCCCCCTCCAAACACATACAAACAAGATCAAGGAATGGGGTCAACCTGGGCGACAGACACCACCTTCCTAGCCATTGCTAAGCAGCCTCTCTGTGCTCTCGGCCATAACTCTGATGACTGTAGTAGTGGTTGACGGCCTTCATATTACTACAGTGTTCTGGTTCGCATAATGGGTGCTTCCCTACTTCATGAAAGTGGCCGGACGCGGGACGCGGGAGGGACGGACAAAGCCCCGGAGCATAAGATGCTTCGCATCTAAAAAATTCCACATTTCCCGCTAAAGGGAACCATGTCTGCATGCGAAGCAGCGGGGAGATAATTAGCTAGCTTGAGCGGGAGGAACGTCGCCGCTGTCATTTCACGGCAGCGGTCCGGGCGCTCATCGCGGCGCTGCACAGGAGAGAGAATGAGGCGTGCGCGCTCCGTCATTTACGTACCGCGGAACTACCGTGGCGCCCCCAGCGCATTATGCAACTGTCACACCACCTGTCGCGCGCGCCGCTCCGTAGAGGATTCCTAGAGGAGGGGGACGGGGGGGGGACCGCAGGAGAGGAGAGAGAGCGGGAGGGGACGTGCATGCGCTGTGGGGGGTGTGGGACGCGGGAGCCGCTCCGTAGAGTATAAGATTCCTAGAGCAGAGAAAGGGGGTGAGCGTAGGAGAGGATAGGGGAGGGACACGCATGCGCTGTGGGGGGTGCGGGGGCCGCTCCGTAGAGTGGAGGATTCCTAGAGGAGAGAAAGGGGGTGAGCGTGGTGTGGGACGAGGGACGCGGGGGCCGCTCCATAGAGTAGAGGATTCCTAGAGGAGAGAAAGGGGGTGACCGTAGGAGAGAGAGGGGGGGGAGGGGACGCGCATGCGCTGTGGTGGTGAGACGCGGGAAGGAGGGACGGACTAAGCCCCCTCCAAACACATGCAAGCAAGATTAAGGAATGGGGTCGACCTGGGCGACAGACACCACCTGCTTAGCCATTGCTAAGCAGCCTCTCTGTGCTCTCGGCCATGACTCCGGTGACTGTAGTGGTGGTTGACGGCATTCATAATACTACAGTGTTCTGGTTCGCATAATGTGTGCTTCCCTACTTCCATGAAAGTGGCCGGACGCGGGACGCGGGACGGGGGACGCGGGAGGGACGAACAGAGCCCCGAGCATAAGATGCTTCGCATCTAAAAATAGTGCATGTATTCGTCGGTGTTACTTGTAATTGTCTCGTGTATGCATAGAAACGGCAATGGAATACCACATGCCGAAACCTACGTGAATTCAGTTTTCCTCACCCTTTGAGGAGGAATCGATGGCACGGCTTGCACGCGGGCTGATGTTATCGCATGCGCCCTCAGAGCAATGGAGATGGCCGGCTTATTTCATCTCTGCTTCAGCCGCGTTCGTCGCCAGCGCTCGCACGCTTTTACTCGCGGTTAGAACATGCGATACACAGGGTGATGTTGTTGACCTGGACTTTATGAGGAAAATGACGGTGACGGCGACGAAAAAAACCCAGGAGCGTCAATATGACTGCTGTCGCAATAACGTGGTAGCAACACCCTGGAATACTACACGAAGTAAGACTAGCAGCTTTAGGGGAGATGTGATTCCGCTTCGCGCTTCTGAACTGCGGGATCCTTTCAACAAGCCTCTGCTGTTGAGCTGCAGTATGTCTAACACGCAGTTGTATGTTGTTCCTACTTGCGAACACCCGTGCGGACTGGCCTTTTAGATGCGAAGCATCTTATGCTCGGGGCTCTGTCCGTCCCGCGTCCCCCGTCCCGCGTCCCCCGTCCCGTGTCCCGCGTTCGGCCACTTTCATGAAGTAGGGAAGCACCCATTATGCGAACCAGAACACTGTAGTAATATGAAGGCCGTCAACCCTACTACAATCATCAGAGTTATGGCCGAGAGCACAGAGAGGCTGCTTAGTAATGACTAGGCGGTGGTGTCTGTCGCCCAGGTTGACCCCATTCCTTGAGTCATGGCCGAGATCACAGAGCTGCTGCTCAGCAATGGCTAGGCAGGTGGTGTCTGTCGCCCAGGTTGACCCCATTCCTTGATCTTGCTTGCATGTGTTTGGAGGGGGGCTTAGTCCGTCCCTCCTTCCCACACCACCACAACGCATGCGCGTCCCCCTCCTCCTCTCTCCTACGCTCACCCCCTTTCTCTCCTCTAGGATTCATCTACTCTACGGAGCGGCCCCCCGCGTCCCCTCCCCCCTATGCTCTCATACGTACACCCCCTTCCTCTACTCTTGGAATACACTACGGAGCGGCTCCGGCGTCCCACAGCGCATGCGCGTCCTCTCCACCTCTCTCCACTAGGAATCCTCTACTCTACGGAGCGGCTCCGGCGTCCCGCATTCCCACAGCGCATGCGCGTCCTCTCCCCCTCTCTTATCTAGAAATCTTCTACTCTACGGAGCGGCTCCCGCGTCCCACAGCGCATGCACGTACCCTGCTCCTCTCCTCTTCTACGCTCCCCCCCGTCCTTTCCTCTAGGAATCCTCTACGGAGCGGCGCGCACGACAGGTGGTGTGACAGCTGCATACTCCACTGTGGGCACCACGGTAGTTCCGCGGTATGAAAATGACGGAGCGCGCGCGCCTCATTCTCTCTCCTGTGCAGCGCCGCGATGATCCCCCGGCCGCTGCCGCGAATCGGGAGCGGCGACGTTTCTCCCGCTCAAGCTATCCATTTCCCGCTGCTTCGCATCCACACATGGTTCCCTTTAGCGGGAGATGGGGAAGATTTTTTGTTCAGCATGACCAGTGTTTACCTGTTTCTTAAATATCATTGATTAAATTAGCAATCAAGATGCCTGCTGTTCTCATTGCGCCACAATGGAATGCAAGTTGTTTCGTTTACACTGGACAAATTTATTTAGAAAAACGCCACGCCAGTCAACCGCCCATCGCCTTCGTCGACGAACCTCTACTTCCAAGTGGAAATACCATTCCGCACATAATACTACGATATTAGAATTAGTACTTCGCAAAACCTCATTAACTATTAATTTATTTAATTACGGACAGTGGTATATTTGGAAAAGTTGTAGGACGCGACGATTTATCCCTTTACGGCCTGACCCGCACAAACGTGTGGGTCAATAAAGACGCTCACGAAACGGCACCTGTTTCTGTTTCGGTTTCAGAGCTCTGTGCCGCTGAAGTCAAAGGTTACGGGAATATATCTGTTTCAGTAGTTCAATAATTTGGACACCAGAGGGCGAGTAATCTTTCACGAAAAATGCCGTCTGAGCACGTGCGCCGACAGCAGCTACCTCAGACGTGTAAATCAACGCTCCTCTTCTTATATTTATATTTTTTTTCGGGAGTGTATGCATATCAAAGGAATATTAAGACTTAGAAAAACATGCGTCGCTAAAAAATTTGCGCGTTCTTACCACACACGCTGTGTACTCAAGCGTGAAAAAGTCACCCGCACGTTTGTGCGGGCTGGGCTTTAGTCCTCGTCAAGTGCACGGCAGAGCGGCACAGGTTGGCTCCTTCGTGCGTGTTTGCGGCGGCGCATTCTGTCTTTTTATTGCGAATAGCTTTCTTGGCATCTTATTGGCATTTCTTTGGTTGGTGTTTCCTAATGTTTTCTTATATCTGAAGTTAGCGACGCGAAGTGATGTGCGTGCATTGTGATCACCATTTACGCAGAAAATATTAATTTTGTGAATGTGTTGTGAGAACATCCATTATATTTCAGAGAATTACATTTTATATTGCCTATATATCATATAGAGTTTCAGTATCGCCGGTGAAATTTTAAGGATAATAAATAACATTAAGGGTTAAAATCGCTAAAATTATCTAACTTAGGAAACAAGTTTCTGTGGGCACTGAATTTTTTTTTTTCACATGCCAAGATTTTCAAACCGGAGGATGATGAAGACATAGAAGAGATATTGAGCCTCCTGATGTATTGCGTCAGAATTGGGTAGGGACCACGTTGACGAATTGACAGAGATTCATATTCGTGGTTCGAGCCAACTTAGTGATGAAAACTGGAGTATGGAAGGCGAGTTTTTGAGCAGTCGCCTCCGTAATAACTGGGACAGGTGACCACTCACCCTATCCTGCCAGTGTCAGTGAAATTGGTGTCTTTTGAAAGAAGACACATTCGGCTGCAAAGCCTCACCTGCTTGGAAGTGGTGAGACAGCCAACGTTCTTGTTGTTGTCAAGACTCCTTTGCCGACTTTCTCACACTAATTTAATGCAACGATCTTTGAAGTTACTGCTGACAAAACGGCAGTGTGCCCTAGTTTTACACATGGTACAACTTTGCAAGTAAGTGCGCAAAAGATCAAGCAGCTTTAGGTATGGACCTGATCATGGGCTGCATCCGATCTCTGAGGAACTTTGCTCGTCACCAGGCGCCCAAATATTGAAAGTGGAAAGAAAAAATGTGTCACAAGATCAATCCTTAGACAACTTTACTGGAACTGTAAAAGGCGCCCGGCATAGCCAAGCGATTAGACTCAGCTATACGTACCACTGGCGATCAGTATACAGCTTGACTTATGCACACCACTGCAGGCTGTCAAGTGTAGCTTCTTGTTGAAGGACGCGTTGTATGAAGTGCAACTTATACCTGTGCCTCACAAGCGACACACAATACTCTAAAATGTTGCATTCGCAGCGCTGACCACGCATTTGTTGCTTTGTTTTAGCCGTTATGAGTGTATTCCTCGCTGCAGTGAATCACATGAATAGAGCCCAGCCCGCACATATGTGCGGGTGTGTTTTCTGGGGCAAAAACTCCAATTCTTACAGTTTAACCTTTGAAAACTTAATTAGAATAGAGCAAACATTAATAATTTTTGAGCAAGTTAGCAATTTTTCTATTGTATTTTTCTCGGGCAGGAAAGGGTTATGACAGCCATTATTTGAGAAATTCCCCAGGAGATATCGAAGATGAACGCGCCGTGAAGAAATGCTGTTGCTATGTTACGTGACACCGGAGCTTCATGTGCCTCACTTTAAAACGGCAGAACGTGGTCAGAAATCACGCCGAGTCCCTTAAAATGCAGCAGTATTAGCGGCGAAATAATGAAAGCTGTCTAGTGCGGTTTTGCTAAATGGACAATACTGAATCTTGATTCTCATTATAACAGTTTGACCTCTTTTAAAAGCCCAGCACAATGAGTATAATGCGCTATATGACGCAGACAATTTTAAGAAATTATTCCTGATTTAAAGAAGGCAACGTTCTTATCCCAACCTCATTATTGATTTCGATATAGATTCAGGGATTAAGACCTGTGTTGTGTCGTGTGACCGCTGGTGTCGGGTTAACACACCAGCGGGGTAAAGCTTCTCGTACATGCCGCTGGGTGGAGCTGGGCTTCCGCCGTGTTTGTGTTCCGCAGCCAAACCGGCACGGACTTGCCGGTCATGTGACCTGTACCTCGCTGGCCAATCGCCTTCCTTCCCCTCTCTTTAAAACCGCGTGCAATAAACGCGGGAACGCACTCTCCTGTCAGTCTCGCCTCAAGTCGTCTCTACGTCGTACTTCACCTGCGTCCTCCGTCGGCCCGCCGCGGGAGCACGCCGGCTCTACACAACAACCTGTGCATGGGCTTTGGTATTGCTTTAGAGTAATTTTTGAAGAATAAAAGTATAACACTCTCCTGGTGGCCTCATGGTAATTGACAGGTTCCGAGAGTCAGGGCTGAGTTAGTAAAGGTGTTTCAGGGCCACTTTCCAGGGTACGAGATCATTTTTCGATGTTTCAACATAAATATGCGGTCGCAATACGATATCATTACCTGCAAACCAACAGATCTGTTGCTCCGTATGTTGCAGGAGACGTAGCAAAGATCAATCTGCTGGACAGCAAGACCAACGAAAGTCCGCGTTTCCTGGAGGGCCGTGCCTCCGCGACTACATTCCTGTGGCATATGACACCAGCTGACTGATCACGCAGCAACGACAGCTTTATTACGGGTGAATAAAAGTTGGCTCGTTCAATATCCTTCAGTAACATTTCGGTCTATTTGTTGAATGTATTCGTCCTTTGCCGACAGAATATGTTCACGTTGTCGAAGTGCCCGAGTGCCGTAGACGAATGGCCGTGCCCCCATACACAAGGAAGACTGGTTATCAAATACTTATCATACAGATTGTTTTATAAATATGGTGGTGCATTTCGAATTTTTAATGGTCAGTCGACCCGCGCGGAGTTGCACGTGTAGTGACGTTCGGGGTGACTGAGCAGACAGGGACATTTATTACAAAGAACAAACAAGCATTAAAGTACAACGAGGGCAATGGCAAGAGCTGACAAAATCAAATAAGAGAAAAACAAAAATATGCGCGATGAAAAAAAAGAACGACGCCAGAAAAATATACACTGAATGAATAGCTACAGGTACTAAAGGAAAAGAACGACAACGCAGCATGTTAATAACATAACTCGACAAGCCGAACACTAAAAGAAAGAAAAAAATTATGAGAAAGACCCTGCTCCTGCTTCTGAGATTCGTGTGCGACGGAGCGCGCACTACTACATTGCTATTAAGGCGAAAGCCTTCAATGTCTCATGCTCACGTCCGTCCGTTCGCCCGTCCGTCCGTCCGTCCGTCCCTCCGCCCGCCGTCCGTCCGTCCGTGCCCGCCGTCCGTCCATCGGAGCCCTGGCACAATGCCAGGTAGCCGCCGGGCGCGCAAACGGACGCCGGTCTCGTCTGACTCGACAGCACTCGTGCTTTGCTTGCGTAGCGTCGCTATACACAGCGTTTCCAATCATGCAAGGAGGGAGACGCGCGCATCGCGTTCCATTCTGACCTACCCCGTCGCAATGAACACAGGTGTTCGCGGAACATACTTTGGAATTCACAGTGTCCGTCAATTTAAGCGCTGGAACGCGGATGACGTCTGCACGATGCGCAAAGCGCGAGAAAATACGAACGCATGCGAACGGAGGCACATGAGTCTCGCGTCTCGGTGCGATTCGCGGTAAAACCTTAAAAATAAAGGAAAAGACTAGCAGTTGTTCCGTGTACGAATACAACCTATGAGCGAAGCTCCCTTTCTGAATAGGGGGGGGGGGGGGTATTCAGAAACGCTGCTTGACTTGAAATTGACTTGCCACTGCCGTCAATGCAGCACAAACGCGTTTCGAACGCGCTGTCTTTAGGCGGTGCCAAGGCAGCACAAACTCGTTTCAAACGCGCTCTCTTGAGGCGGTAGCAAGTCAAATTCAAGTCAAGGAGCGTTTCTGAATACGGGGGGTTAGAAATGGGACGCACGCGGTGTTCGGCACGCACGGCGTTTCATTGTCCAGGCAACGGACCAATCACTGGGCGGACGACAGGGTGAAGCGATGGTTTCATGCGTTCGCCGGTTTGAGAGGAGAGGGCAGAGCGGAGAAAGAGGGAGAGGCAGACTAATCTGCCTTTGTTTCGCATGCGTTCGTATTCTCGCGCTTTGCGCATCGTGCAGACGCCATCCGCGTTCCAGCGCTCATAAAGCTCATTTATCCTCCCGCGTGAGGGGGGAGACGCCACAGCTGGCACCATGCCAGGGAGCTTCAACGGCGACGGCGGGGTGCCGGCCTAAGGAGCGTCGCTCCTAAAAAACAGGCACACATTCCGTTTGTGTAAAACTGTGTGTGTTTTACACTGAGAGTGTAAAAGAAGAAAGACATGGCATAATCAGTCGAATGGCCACAAGCTTTCGCCGAACAAACTTTGGAATGTATAAAGTGTCCTTCAATTTTTTAAGCTGGTTATAATAAAAACATGGTAACACAAAATAAAATGACGAAAATTCTGCACGGACCATGCCAGCTCGTGGTGCTCGTAGGGGAGTTGATGGTGTGCCGCTGATGGTCTCGCCAGCTTAGGTAGACGACGAGGGGGCCCGGTTTTGCAGCCGACTCGACTCGTTGCGCGGGTCACTCCACTCGCTGCCTGCGCGAGACTCACGACAACGATGACCGCGCTCTTCGCTGTTTCAACGTCAACTGCGGAAGCAGTCAAATTCTTTCAGGGTGTACGCATCCCCGCCGTAGGTGCACTCTCCAACATTTCTCTTTTGCTGCAGGAGTGGGAAAGCATTGGAGGTGCCGTTCCCGCCAAGTCAGTTGCGGAAAGTTTCTCTCGCAACACAAAGGCGCCCTTCCTTCGACGAAGGGGTGCGTGGACGAGAATTCCAGACGTTTGTGAGACGGTCATTAGGCTACTTACGTCGGAACCTATGAAAGCAGCCCAGTAATATATGTGATTTAGCCTACCTAACATTTATTCGCCCTCAGCTCGAATTCGCTTCTTCAGTTTTGTTCCCTCATTACACTTATTTAACTAACATGCTATGATCAATTCAGAATGAAGCCACTCAATTCATCTATCAAAATTACGATCTTGGCATAAGCATAACGCAAATAAACACAACTTTTTAGAGCGAAAGCTGTATATGGCTAGGGGAAACGAAAAACCGTTCACCACGAGAAACGCTAGACGTCTCCACTGGCTGCTCCGTCAGTTACGTCGTTCTCTACGTCGGCGGATGGATGGATTCTCTTTATGACGGGGAGGTGACATGTGTGCCACCAGGCTCCACAATAAAGAAAAAAAATTCCTTTTTTTTTAAGTTGGCCTAATGCCTTAATTGTCTATATCGATTAAATCTGTTTTACTATAGGAAAAAGAAAACGCAAATTCATAGCCCAGTTCTCTGCCCTTTACGGCAAAATGTCTATTTTTCCCACTATTTGTGTCCTTTCTCGCTAGTTTTCTTCCACCAATACGCTAATCGTCTCTTACTTATTTCTATCGCGAGCGTGTTCAGCTTTCTATTGTCGTCCCTAAAAGCACAGGCTTCATGTAGGCTCGTGCTTAAGTACACCTGAGTGCATATTCCACATTCAATCAAAACATGCTCCGTCGTTTCCTTGTCTTGCCCACAGCATATGCATTGTTCTTCTTTGCTAAATCTCGCTTTATAACTAGACCCACCCAAGCGCGCGCGCCGCCGCCGAGCCCGCGCGCTGCAGTTTCAACGAAGCGGCTTTGAAAGAGAGAAAAATGAAGAAAAAAGTGCAGCGCCATCTCTCAGTGGAGTTCACGTCCACAGCGCTGCACATGGAGGGCGAGTGGGAGAGAAAAGAATGCAGGAAAGAAGGTAAAGAGAGATGATGGGAAATGAGGTAATTCGGCCCGGCACGCTAACCATAGGAAAAAACATCTGAAAATTTTATTCCGAAAATTAAGAATTTCTTTGAATTCTGAAAACATTCTTTCCCTTGGGGCTTCTTCTCTGGGTCACAGCAACAGGAACGTCTGCATTGCCGTCTGCGAATTTCTTAGAGACTCAAGAAGAATAATCAACAATTCTATATTCAATTTATGACCGGTTAATTCATTTTTCTCCAACAAAATTTCAAACTATTCCCTCATTAACCGCCGGTTTAATGGCCAATCCCCCGTAGTGGGTACGTGCCATATCTATATGAACAAACAAACAAACTGTCCGCGCGCGCGCGCGTCCCCTCTCAGCCAAGGAAAGTGGTCAAGCAGGTCGACAGGCAAATGTAGGATGTAAACAAACATCACGTGACTGGCTAAAGGGCGAGTGAAGAGATCGGCGTTTCGGCGTCGCAGGAAGGTTCAACTTAAAACTTCCACATGGGGAAGGCACGGATCGTACGAACACCCGAACAGCAGACAACTTTCCAAGAACAGTGCCGACAGCTGATCCGTGAGAGAATTCATGTTCGTCGTGCCCATGCAGCAGTCCGGACCGAGAACAGGCCCAGGTGGCGAAGCGCAAGTAGCAACTGTGCACCGAGGATCCGGCAGCCTTCCGAGCCGAGTGCAGGGCAGGCCTCGACAGGGAGCCGAGGAAACGGCGTTGAAGGCAGAGCAGCGTCGACGAGGCAACGAAGGAAACGCGTTCGCCGGGGCCGACGCCCGCTTTCGGCGCGAGTTTCTCGAGCGGCTTCGGCTGCGACGTCTGCAACCACCTGTGGCCAGTAGTTTCAGCTTCGCTGGTTAACCATCTGTACAGGTGCTTGGGCGGTGATTTTTTTTTCCTTTGAGCAGTCCTCGTGACATAGGCCTATAAAAACCTGCACGGGGCAGGGACATCACTGCAATCGCACAATAACATTGTAATACTATAACACGTACTGTATCATAACAACACTTTAAGTCTCTGAATTCACGTTAAAAAGATTACATAATCATAGTTTCTTCACGCCCATCTGCGGCAAAACAGACAGCTTCAACTCACCTGCCCTTCCACGCGTCATCCGCACCTGGAACGACCTTCAGGATGACAGCTCAACGCAATAGACATACATTTTGACACCACCTCAACACGCATTTCAATAATTAACTGTTTGCTTTAATCACGTCTAGTGTGGTAGTTATGTATTTATCTACCAGTACGTTCTTGTTACAATTGCAAGAAAAAAGCGCAGCCTTACCAGTTGAAAACGCTGACTGTTTAACCGCATGATCAGCGTTATTCGCAGTATAACTATTTCATTGTTTCTTGGAGGTCATCTGATGAAAGGGAAGCGAAATATTTCAATAAGACAGTAACCTGGCGACATGATATTGGTTCATCAAGAATGCAAACAACGCAGAAAGAAGCAAAGACAAAAGGAAAGAACTTCAACGCTTGTTGTATATACGTCTGTCATTTTCCCTTTAGTCGTTTTCCTTCAGATTGAAACAGTGGCGTGGCTTTGTGGTAGAACATTTGAATGCTATGCAGAATGCCTCTATGGGTTACGGCTCCAGCCGTTATTTCTCAGCGAACTTCTGCTACTTTTCGCACTCATGGCCGCTTCTTTCATGGGAGCTATAACGAAGATTGGTATCGCATGATATGACTGTATGACGAACTTAAGTGACAAGTCATAGGATGAAAATCATGAAATGCATGTCAACAGCGGTATGATTTACAGTCCACGGTCTTGGTGCTCTTGCAGCAGTATTGTTAACTTGATATATACCAAAATTAGTATGGTGTACAAGAGTGTATGGCGAACATAAGTGACAAGTCTAAACGAGCAAATCATGACAAGCACGCCAAATACGGCATGATTTACATGCCACGCTAATGCTTCGTTCGCGGCCATTTCATTGCTTTCATGTACACCAAATTTGGTATTGCGTGACGTGACTGTATGTCGAACATCAGTAACAGGAGGTAACATGAATATAATGACTTGCGTGTCATATACGGCATGATTTATTTGACACTGTGTTGGTGCGCTTCCGGATGGTTTGTTAACTAGGGATATAGTACTGAAATCGGTGTAGGATGACATGAGTGCGTGACGAAGGTACATCACAGGTCATGCATTGTATTTAATCGAATATACGTTTCACTAGCATGGTATATACCAGATTGTATATGCATGCATGACAAACATTCGATAGTGAAATACATGCCATGACATGAATGACTTCATTTGCCTCAAAGAAAAACAAGGTGATGTGAGCAGCTCCCTGCTGGTTGCTTCGCATTACATTGATTCCCACGGTGCGTGGAATCTGCCGGATATTTATTCTTTGCTTATATCGGTATATTTAACCTATTGATAAGGGCAGTCACGCCGCCACCACATTTTCTACGATACTAGTGCCTTAACGCAGTAGTGTTAAGATTTCTTGAGTCTGGTTTATATTGACTCTGAATCACCGGTGGTACATACCCGAATTAAGTGGGCCACGGTTATGGGTATGTGTCACACGTGCCTTGTGGAAAGGGTTTCGTGAAGCACGTGATGTGGAAGTCATGTTAGCCATGTCACGGCTTGCGATTAATGTTCGTCTACTAATAGCGAAAGTTGGGCTAGTTGGTCACACAGCTACGTTCTCCAAAGCCAGTAGTGGTACGCACTAAGTTCAGGATACGAGCACGAGTGTGCCAAGACGTAGTTGGCAGACATGGATAGATGCTATCAAAGTGCCTTTGGTTGGGTAATAAACGCTTACCATTTTAAACAGCATTACACACATACACTTAGAAAATGTCGCAACTGCTGCTACCTGTGTGTACTCGAATATGTGCCGAACACGCCTGCTGCCGCCTCCAACTCTCACGTATGCGGCTACAAGTTAACTAGTGACTTTATCTCATTTACGCAAGCAGAATAAGTTCAAAGAGAGAGCATAGAGAGCTGTTTAGAAAAAAATTATTTACACTATGTACAGAGCATAAATTATGCGTGACATATCAGTGTTCAGGGATACATTCACATTTTCACAATTGTGCATCACGAAATCTAAAACTTTCGCATAGGGTGAACAGCAGAAGTCTGATCGACATAACAAATGCACATAGCTCACAATTGACACAATAGGAAATAGGGTAAATAGGTAAGCGTACATACTCTTCAATCGTGTACATCAACTTGGTGGTAGATTCACCAGGTCATGAGACACTAAGGTGGCGAACACAGGTCAAAAGGGCAAGGAGACAAGAATATCAATTCCGACCCGATGGTGCGGCCTAGCACCAAGCCGGCCGAAAAATAAGTTGGACCCGTTCATGCTCAACGTCGACAAAAGGGCATGACCAATTTCGCAGAAACTCGCGCTCCCCCAACAAGAAAAGCTCCTCAGAGAGGAACGCGAGGATGTCGCGCCTCATGCGCCCCAATATTGGTGATAAGGCACGTCGACGGCAATTCCCAGCGACGGCTTCGCAGCGGTTGCGCCAAAGGCTGAACAGGCCAGCAACTAGTAAGAGTGCCGCGAAGCGCCCCCGTGGGAACCGGCCGCCGGACACGAACACTCGGACACCCTGTCCACGAAAACCAGCATGGACCGCACGCCAAAAAAGGCGGGCGACCACACATTCGATCGTCGCATGTCGGTTGGTCTCAACCATGACGCAGTTGGGGCAAGTGGAGGTGCATACCGCCTGCCATCGTTGCAGCCGATCTCGAGTGGGGAGCAAGCCCCAGCCCCATCGCCAAACAAAGTCACGGAGGTGACCCGGCAACGCCGCTGCGACCATGTGTGTCCAAGGGCAACTCATTACTGCATGCTGGTGTCGGGGTACCAAAGGCTGCATAAGGGCGGCCATTGTGTCCACCACTTTTGCTTCGGCTACATCGATTTCGGGGCATGTATTCTCTCTTTAGAAAAATTTATTTACACTATGTACAGAGAATAAATTATGCATGACATATCAGTATACAGGGATACATTCACATTTTCACAATTGTACATCACTAAACCCAGGAGGGTTTGAAGAGCTGCACATCATACCAAATGCAACAGTACACACCTAAATTAAGTGATGTTGAGAAGCGCCCATAGTAGAACTGGTCATATGTAAGAATTCGGCTGCCTGTCCAAAATAACTTTACTTGTTAGCTGCAAAGTAAATGCACAGCACGAAAGCAAATTCTAGGTGCCCTTCATCCTTAAAGCAAATGACTATAAAGTAAAGAAAATGCTTGAAATCGCAGAGTTCAAGTATCTGCTGCGAATACATCACCAAACAACGGTAAGGATCTTTCAAAAGGAGCGGTGATAGCCATAGAAATCGAATTCATGAATAAATGAATGAAAAAACTTCACGCAGAAGAGGAGGAAAATGACACTTTATTGTTACGGATGTTCGATTAAAATTTTTAGTCGATTACTTACTATTCGTTCATTGATCGATCCTTTAACAGCTTCATTGGTTTCGATGAAATATTCTTAATCGATTGATCGAAATTTCGTGGGTGCCCTAAAAGAAGGATGTCTTCGTTTTAAATGCGAATGCATTTCATAGTCGGGCTATGTCAGGCATCCGGCGTTGTCCAGCGTTGTCCGCGGAGGAGGAGGAGGATATGTTGAGGAGGTAAGCGCCGGCAGGTGTTAGATGTGAAGCATATCGAAGCTTAATCCGGTGGTGGTGGTGTGCGGCGTGACCACCCTTACTGCGCATGCGCAAACCCTTAAAAAAATAAAAAACCTCCTCTCTCCCTCTCTCTCCTCTAGGCATCCCTCCCCGCGGCAACCACACCCTCACTGCGCATGCGCCTCCCCTCCTCTCTCCCCCTGCTACGCTCCCCCCTCTCTCCTCTAGGGCATCCCTGCCCGCGGCGTCCACACTCCCATTGCGCATGCGCGTCCCACCTCTCTCTCCTCTCCTACGCTCCCCCCCTCTCTTCTTTAGGCATCTCTGCCCGCAGCGTCCACACTCCCACTGCGCATGCGCGTCCCCCCTCTCTCCCCCTCTCCTACGCTCCCCCCTCTCTCGCCTCGCGACGCCGACACAGGCAGCGTCTGCTAGCGAGTTTCTTGGTTGAAAAAACCGACTGCTCGCGCTGCACAACCGTTCACTGGCCACCCCGTATATATGGCAATGGATCTTGACCTCCAAGGTGGTGCCGGTGGGAGATTTCTCCTGTGCGTTGTTGAACAATAAAAATTCGCAGCGTGCGCGTTAACTAAAAGCGGACTGCGAGTCCCTGTGTCCAGTCGGAGTCTTCTGTCTCTCATTGCACATTAGCAGCGACTGGCATGTTCCAGTAGGAAACACCGCTCCATCGCTGCGTGTTTTACGCATCCCCAGTTTTCTCTCCTGCGCAACGCTGCGATGAGCGCCAGCGTCAACGCCGCGGCCGGTGTAAGCGTTAGCGCCCGCTGCTTCACATCTACACATGGTTCCCTTTAGCGGAAGATGGTGTAATTTTTTATCTCTCCGCTCTCACTCCCTCTCCCATAGCAACAGCTGCGGGCGCGCGCGCTTATCCTCGCCCCTAGCAACCGGAGCAGGTGGTGCGGGCGGAGTAGCGGAGAGTGAGTGGAGAGGAGCGCGCTCTGGTGTGTGAGGGCGCTCGCATCGCGGAAGCTCGGCGGAGCTCCCGCGTGTGTGGAGAGTGTAGGAGAGGGTAGGTGCAGTGCTTCGCCGCTCCTTCTCTCGCCGTTCGGTCTCTCTCCTCCCTGCGCCCCACTCTCCCGTCCGCTCACTCGCACGTATATATAAATGGAGTGAAGCGCGCGCGAAATGCATTCGCATTTCCTCACGATTCCCTTCGGGGAGGCGGGGGCATTTTTTCGGGACATAAACATGCAAACAATGAGAAGCAGGAACACCAGAAATGCGCACAAACAAGAGCTATGTTTGTGCGTTTGGGCACCTTTTTGCGGCGCTGTTTCTAGTGCATCTTTACCATTCGACAAAATGGAATAGCAACCAAGTTTCTTAGATTGGGACCTTGGCTTATAGTGCTGTTCACAACGTACAGCTTGAGACATGGCGTTCTGTGATCTCGCACTTTACTTCACCTTGGTATAATCAAATGCTCTTAAGTCTACAATGCAAACCACTGCTTCAAACTGGGTCATTTGTAGTTATGCGCGCGTGACAAGAAATATTTTTAAATGCGAATGCATTTCTTAGTCGGGCTATGTCAGGCATTCGGTGTTGTCCGCGGAGGAGGAGGAGGATAGGTTGAGGGAGGTGTCCGCGCGCCGGCAGGTGTTATCTCTCCGCTTTCACTTTTTCTCCCATAGCAACAGCCGCGGGCGCGCGCGCTTATCCTCGCCCCTAGCAACCGGAGCAGGTGGTGCGGGCGGAGTAGCGGAGAGTGAGTGGAGAGGAGGACCGCGCTCTGGTGTGTGAGGGCGCTCGCATCGCGGAAGCTCGGCGGAGCTCCCGCGTGTGGAGAGTGTAGCAGAGGGTAGGTGCAGTGCTTCGCCGCTCCTTCTCTCGCCGTTCGCTCTCTCTCTGCTCCCTGCGCCCTACACTCCCGTCCGCTCGCTCGCACGTATATATAAATGGAGTGAAGCGCGCGCGCGAAATGCATTCGCATTTCCTCACGATTCCCTTCGGGGAGGTGGGGGCATTTTTTTAAGGTGGCCGGAGCATGCATACTAAGGAGTAGTATGTTTTATGGTCAGGTTCTTTGTGCATTTTTAAAGAGCAAGGACAAGCACTGAACAGACTCAAGCGCACTCTTTCTTTAGAGACACCAACGTTCTTTAGAGACACTGTCCATGAATCTAGTGCTTGTGATCTTTTTGTTTAGGCCACTGATCCCTATTGCAAAAACCAGCGCCCCCAGCGTGATACCAGTACGTTTTTTGGCGCTGGATCGCACTGGGAACACTGGTACACGCTGGGATTCACTGGCACTTCGGTGAGCGCACTGGGAAAGAGCTGGGTCGCACTGGTAGGGGCGCTGGCTTGGCCTCTGTGGCGCTGGCACGTACTGGGAAGCGCTGGAAACGCTGGAATTTTCACTGGAGTGCGCTGGTGCACACTGGAGCCTGCACTGTTTCTTCCAGTGCGGCATGCAAGTTTCTGTAGTGTATGCGGCGGAATGTTTCGGTATCTTTGAATATACAATGTTTGATTCGATGGTACCAATGGATGCTACCCTAACAGGCAGGCCCGTAGCCAAACAATGTTTTCGGGGGGGGGGGGGGGGGGGGGGCACTTGTTGAAAGCCTTGAAAAACACCGATCTTTATTATTTTTCCTCGGTAAACACCCCCCCTTCCATCCGAATTTCGAGGGAGGCCCGGGCCCCCTAGCCCCCTCCCTTGGCCAGGGGCCTGCTTACAGGTCCCAAACATTTTCACAACTTCTAGCTTGGCAGAGAAAAGAGATATGAATGATAAGCGCAAGACATGTATTATGTGATATATATGCGAAATCACCGTCATTTTTATTTTTCCATTTGGAATGCAGAAAAAAATGCGTCAATAACACAAAGGAGTCAACGCTGATTATTTTGCTTGATTTTTTTTTCTTCTTATTCACGCAGATTCAATAACGGCGTTAATTCTTGCGGAGCACGTAGCAGCGATGAATGCACGTTTTGTGCATGCGCCGCACATATACCAGTCTGGCATCAGGGATTGGTTGTTGTAATGATTCCATTTTTGCAGTGTTTATAAGTCTGGAGGCGCCGGTCCTACCAGAAACAGCAAATCGTTACATCGCCGCACAGTTGGCGAGAAGCAATTCAGCTCTGGCTTCGCAACCCCACCCAACGGAGGCCAGAAAAACAGCCGCCGTTCGATATCACCACACCGGAAACGCATCTCTGGCACTGTTTGCCCTTCCACTTACTTCCGCTGAACTTTAGTTAACCATTAGAAAGGTTCCGAAGCTTGAATGCAGAAACTTCAACCATCGCAACTGCGCTGCGCCGAGACCGGTCCTACCCAGCGAGACTCCCAGCGAGCGTTAGGCCTAGTGTGCCGGCCGTGTCCGTCTACATGTTACCGGCGCTTCGCGCTTTAAGTACACGCAATTATAAAACGTAAGAATGACTGTAAAGTACAGTTTGGACATTCGTTAACCTAAATTAACCATTTTTTCCTTGTGTACGGTGTCCGCACAAGGAGCGACGACCACCGAAGCGACGCGCTTTCAGCAACGCGCACAAGCTGTCACCGAAAGCTGCCAGCCGCGCTATAGCCGGTACTTCTCGTGACTCTTATGTAAGAACGGATAATTTTCAGTCGATAATTTGGTACGCCTTAGTGAACTAACATAGTGACATACTCCTTTACCGAATTGTATTTTTATTTAGTTGGGCGGTTTCTTAGTTATAGGTATCGATAGAACTGCAAATCTGTACACTGGCACGTCCGCTGTACATGGCGTATCGTCGCTTGCGCGATAACACTACTCAATACTCAATCATGTACGCACCTGTTTATCTAACTAGTCATCATAAAACCTCTGTAAATGTTGACCAGTAGCAAGAGCGAGAAACGGCTATTAAAAAAATCGGCAGTAACAGCCAGCAAACAGTGCCTGCTCTACGTGTATTTCATATTTTTCGTAGTTATCATGTGAATTCTTAAAGAAACTTAGCGCTCTTGCCATTATCGGCATGTCATTCGGTACCGGCCGCCGTTCGTTTGTCTAATAAAGACGCAGTTGTTATTTGGAAAGGAAGATCGCGTCTATCGTGACTGTGCGACATGTAAACATGAAGCCGAACCATGTGTTTATTGGTTAAATAGTTGTTTTACGCACAGTTCAGCATGTTCCGGCGTGGCGTAGTGGGTAGAACACTGAGTTCGGAATCGGGAGGTGGCAAGTTCGAATCCTGTTGACGGAGAATTTTTTTTCTTCATATGGCTTTTTTTTTCTTTTTTTTTATTGCGTTAATGCGTTCTATATCACTTCTTGCACTAATATATTTATTTATGGCACATAGGCACCGCTATTTCAACGCTGTAGAGCCGTATTGCGCGGGAGTACCAGCGCCTCCCAGTAAAATGCCGCTCCAGCGTCCCAGTATCCAGTGCGATACTGGGCCCATAATCCGGCATGGCACTGGACGCTGGTACCCAGCGGCGCTGGGTTTTGCAATAGGGATGCGAGGAATCACTGCAACATGGTGGCCTTAAACAGTGAAATAGACATTGAAATGACTTTTCGCCTCCCGGTTAGAATAAACCGCAACTGTGCCAGTATGATCACTGGTTTCAACTGGTCGTTTCTTAAACTGGACGCTAGGTGCACCTTATCAGTCGTGCGGACCACCCGAACTATGAGCGTTGTCTAAAGCATGAGACAATAGACCTTCTATTTTGCAACTATGCTCTCTTCGTGTGATAGCAGAAGACGCGGGCCCTGTAGGCTCGCTGAAAGCGCAGTGAAAACATTAACTGAAAGCTGTATTTTCCCGCCTTATCCGACCTGGCACTACAAACAAATGCTCCGCGGGCAGTTTTTCAAGAGTACAGGAGTGGATCCTGGATGTTCGGTGAACCAATGTGTCACGTTCTTATTGCATGCACGCTTTTAAGCGCACAGTTGGACTAGTTAATATCGGGCATAATAAGACGTGATTAATAGCATGTCCAAGTAACTGTCTCATTTAAGTCAGTAATTATGTCTTACTATGTATATACGTCGCCCTTGTTTCTTTCCCATTGTCATACTTCATCACTATTCACCACATTCCTTTTGTTTTTCCTGTGCAGAGTAGCACGTTACAGCAAACGAGCTCCGGTGGACTTCTCTGTCTTCTAATAAGGTCTCTCTTTGTTTCTTTGATGAAGAATGATTTTCTTCTGCTAAGGAGTAAAATATAAACGGCGATAGTAACCAGTGAAGAGATCAACGATGTATATTACACAGTGGCGCTTCTTTCAGCACTGTATGGCGCATTTACACAAAAAACAAGTAAAAACTGAGGTCGACCTCTGCGCTTTTCTGTAAAGAAACACCCCTCTCACTTTCTCGAGCCCAAAACAAAATTCGAATAGGTTTGCAAGAGACACAGCTGGTGAAGAAAACCACCAGTTTATCAAAAATAAGGAGAGCTGAGTTGGTGTGGTTGCATGATGAAACAACACCAAAGACGTACGTGAATATAACAAGCTTGTACATCCGAAGTTTGCAAGAAAATAAAAGCACGAAACATCGCTTTTGAAAGATGGCTTACTGTCTTGTAGGTTTCTTAGTTTCGGCCTTCTGTTCTGCTTCAAGATGGGGCGGGTCTGAACAACGTGTACCTTTCTACTGAGAGAAGGGGTGTCAGCTGGCCGAATTGTTCGAGTGACAACCAGCAACTTGTTTGAGTCTACGCCCAACCAGCGTGAGACAAAATATGCACGGATGCGAGTGAAGTTGCAGGAATCGGAAGATACGCAATCGCAACGTCGAACACATGTTTTAACGACGCCGGGGCGTGTTCCGTCCCTCGTCTGCAGCGGGTTGGGATTGGAGCGGCGATCAACTACTGGGTTGCTTCAGAGCGCCTTGAATTGTGAAGGCATTTCGCTCATTGTATCTTCCTTCACTGTGGCGCAGTTACGTGGAATTGTCCGATCATCTGCGTCCCATACGGAGCTAGAAAAAATGGACGGATATAGGGCGCAGTAGCACAGACAAAAATCGGATTAGAATCTTTCAACAAACAAACAATAAACAATTGTGTGCTGTAATGACTGCAATAAAAAAAATCACCGCCCAAGCACTCTGTACAAATGGTTAACCAGCGAAGCTGAAATGTGCGGCCCCGGTGTTTAACAGTGGGTTCAACCCGACGCTGCACTGAAGCCTTCCACAATTATCGTTGCCAGGTTGTGGTCGAACCACAGGCGGTCACAAACGTCGCAGCCGAAGCCAAAGTACCGCTGGAGAAACTCTCGCCCAAAGCGGGCGTTCGCTCCGGCGAACGCGCTCCCGCAATCATCACGTCGACGATGTTCTGCCCTCAACGCCGCTTCTTCGGCGCGCCGTTGCTGCAAGCGTTTGACCCTGCAAGCGTCGTAACTGATAGCACAGCCAATGGAGACCGCTCGTGACCCAGATGCCGAGCGGTTTTTCGTTTCTCCTAGCCATATACAGCTTTCGCTGTAAAAGTAAGCATGGAAATTCCGGAATACGTGACTAGATCATGGTCCGATCCGGTAATGTCAGCCGCGAGGACAAAAGACGTCAGCCAAGAACTGCTAGCTTTTTCAACGGAAATGTCCGCCTAATACACTTTTTACGCACGGGCCCTTATTTAAGACCCGAATGTTCCGATCTTAAGATGATTTACTCGGAACTCTGCGAATTTCATGTTCTGAAGGTATCACGTCACTGTATTCTCTTGATCAGTGAGCATGCAATTACAAGCATGTAATTAGAAGGAAACAGAAGAATGTTTTGCGTAATAGAAAAGCGAACAAACACGTTGCAATGATAGAAGTTCGCATTAATGGGCGGCTTATTCCTAGAGTCTCACGCATTCGTGTGCTGGCTTATTTATCCAGAACAACTGACTTGATTAAAAAAAACATGACTGATCCCTCTGTCATAGGAATCGGTATAATACGAAAGTGAAACGTCTCTTCACAGAAGTAGTTCAGCGTTTATTGTGGATTGTTTCGCCACAAAGGCGTTGGAATGAATGTTATAGCAGCAAATTGGAATCTCACGCGAAGAATGGCAAACAGCTCGAAACTTACAGCGCGCTCCTCAAGCACAAAGGACGCGCGAAAAGAACATGCACTGGACGAGCGCGAACTAACTGTCACGGCTCGACACTTAAAGCGGGCTGCTGAAAGAGAAGGATGCAGAAACGAACGCACCAGTAGGCACAGGACGAGCGCGAACAAACAAAATAATATCTGGGATTTCTTGTTCAAGAACCGCGATATGATTATGAGAGACGCCGTAGTGGAGGGCTCTGGAAATTTCGATCATCTGGTGTTCTTTAACGTGCACCTTGGTGAACGGGTGTTCTTTAAGTACACGGGCGAGCGCGAACAACTGCCACAGTTGTTACTTCCTTGTGTGTGAGTGGCGCCGCTCTTTTGCAAACGCGGCTGCTGCAGCGAGCAAAGTGACCTTCGTGATCTCTGTAACTTCAACGGTGGTGAAGCCACAAGACGTACAACCCGCTATCACGAGATAAGCATGTGCGCCCGAGCGAACGCGCCCTGGCGAGGTGCACGCGCATCGCAACACGTGGGGCGACGACCTTTAAAGCCGTCGAGGAAGGAATACTAAGGAGAGGCCCTGGCGTCAAATTCGTGAAGCCTCCACATTGCAAAAACCCCCCATCGTCTCCTAGCGAAGGAGCAGATAAACATTACGCGATTTCCGTCGAGCCGTTTGCGTGCGCATGCGTGCACCGAGCGAGCCGCGAAACTTTTGCAGTTTTCTTTTCGACGCGCAAACGGACGCAGTCGATTCGCGCGTGCTGCTCCTTCTGTGTGTTTTTTAAAGACGATAGTCTTTCTTGGGATACTTCAACGCAGAAGTTTTGGTCTGCGTTTCTGTCTGTCTGAAGGAAAGAAGTGTAAGTTTAAGGGCTCGTTTGCTTCGTTAAACACAATGTTAATTAGAACTTACAGACAATGATGCCAAGGATAGAATAGGGGATGTTATTAGAAGTAATTGTAATGTAAATCAGAAGAAAGAAAAGTAGACGAAAAGATAATGTGCCACCGGCAGGGTACCGAACCTGCGACCTTCGAATAACGCGTCCGATGCTCTACCACTGAGCTACGGTGGCGGTCATCCCTCCGCCCACTTTATACGGTATATATGTTCATTTAAACGTGGGAGCGTCAGTCAGCGCCGCCTGTTGCCATTATGGCGAGTGTGGAACACTCTTTTTGCCAGTTGGCGTTGCGTAGCCGTGATCTTATTACGGGCTGGCAGCTGACAAAAAAATTGAAGGACACTTTGTACATTCCAAAGTGTGTTCGGCGAAAGCGTGTGGCCATTCCACTGACTATGCCATGTCTTTTTTCTTTTACACTCTCACTGGAATAAGACACAAACCGAATGTGTGCGTGTTTTCTTTTTTAAATGTTTTACCGCGAATCGCAGCGAGACGCGAGACTAATCTTCCTCCGTTCGCATGCGTTAGTATTTTCTCGCGCATTGCGCATCGCGCAAACGCCATCCGCGTTCCAGCGCTTAAATTGACGGACCCTTTGTAAATTCGAAAGTGTATTCCGTGGAAGCATGTGTCCATTGAGACGGCGTCGGTCAGAATGATTGCAAGGGCTGGGCACAGCGACGCTACGGAAGCAAAGCGCGAGCGCTGTAGAGTCCGACGCGACCGCCGTCCGTTTGCGCACCCCGGCGGCCACCTGATTCCGTGCCAGAGATCGGATGGACAGACGGACGGACAGACCCACGGACGGATGGACGGAGGGACAGACGGACGGACAGACAGACGGATGGACGGACAGACGGACGGACGAATAAACGGACGGACGGACAGATGAACGGACAGACAAACGGACGGACGGACAGACGGACGGACGGAAAGACACCGGACGGACGGACGTAAGCATGAGACATTAAAGGCATTCGCCTTAAAATTACACCATCTCCCGCTAAAGGGAACCATGTGTAGATGCGAAGCAGCGGGCGCTAACGCTTACACTGGCGGCGGCGTTGACGCTAGCGCTCATCGCGGCGTTGCGCAGGAAAGAAATCTAGGGAGGCGCAATCACGCAGTGATGGACCGGTGTTTCGTACTGGAACATGCCAATCGCTGCTAATCGGCAATGAGAGACAGAAGACTCGGACTGGACACAGAGACCCGCAGTCCGCTTTTAGTTAACACGCACGCTGCGAATTTTTATCGTTCAACAACGCAGGGGTGAAATCTCCTTCTGGCACTTCCTTGCAGGTCTAGATCCAGTGCCTATGTATACGGGGTGGCCAGTGAACGGTTGTGCAGCGTGAGCAGTCGGTTTTTTCAATCATGAAACTCGCTAGCAGACGCTGCCTGCGTCGGCGTTGAACGGTTGTGCAGCGCGAGCAGTCGGTATTTAAAGACGATAGTCTTTCTTGGGATACTTGAACGCAAAAATTTTGGTCTGGCTGTCTGTCTGTTTGTCTGTCCGTAACCCGATTCAGCTACTCGGCCAAAGTTGAACCACTTTCTGAACGCCCAGCCATCTCGAACTAGTGTTCGCATTCATACTTGTGAACATATTCGATCAAAAAGCAAATATTACGCATACCTGAGGCGCAACATTAATATGTTACTGTCAGGACGTGTGTTCTTGTATTAGAAAATACATAGGTACGCAATTCTAAAGACCCTAGTGTTTTATCAATGCCAGCCAGATGCAGTCAATTCAACATCTGAGGCAAGGCAAAACATAGTAGTACGGCCGGCACAAGACTATCGTCTTTCGACGACATTTGCAGCGAAGCACGCAGATACGCGGCCAATTTTTCAATGAAGAAACTCGCTAGCACACGCTGCCTGCGTCGGCGTTGAGAGGCGAGAGAGTGGGAGCGTAGGCGAGGAGAGAGGGGGGAGGGGACGCACATGCGCAGGCGGGGTGTGTTTGCCGCTGGGAGGGATGGCTAGAGGAGAGAGATGGGGGAGGGGACGCGCATGCGCAATGAGAGTGTGGACGCCGCGGAGAGGGATGCCTAGAGGAGACAGAGGGGAAGCGTAGGAGAGGAGAGAGAGGGCAGGGGACGCGCATGCGCAGTGGGTGTGTAAACGCCGCGGGCGGGAGGAATACCTAGAGGAGAGAGGGGGGGAGCGTAGGAGACGGGGTGCGTGGGGAGAGTTTGCGCATGGGCAGTAAGGGTGGTCAGGACGCACACCACCACCACCACCACCACCGGACGGACGCCGGACGGACACCGGACGGACGTGAGCATGAGACATTAAAGGCTTTCGCCTTAAAATTCCTCGCGTACTACCTGAAGGCATCAGGTCTGCCAGAATGAGACCCTGACTATAATGAAGGAAAGAAGTTTAAGGGCTCGTTTGCTTTGTTATACACAATGTTAATTAGAAGTAACAGACAATGATGCCAAGGAAAGTATAGGGAATGTTATTATGTAAATTTGAAGAAAGAAAGTCTGTCTGTCACACGAGTCAGCCACCGGGCCAACCGTGGCGTGCGGGAATTTTTGGAAAGCTCCATGGGCACAGGCGTTCACCGAACACACATTGGAATTCACAAAGGGTAGCAGATCCCCGCACATGCGGCATACGCACCGCGAATGGAGCCGAATTGTTCAGGGCACACCAAAATTACACCATCTTGAAAAGCCTTCGCACTAGATCAAGTGACACATCAGAATTCAGTTGCCCCTCGGAAACAGATTTATTTGTTACCTGGACGCTAACTATGCCACGCAAAAATAAATTAAATTAACATTTTGTCCTTTAAGCAAACATCCGCAAGATAAAGAATGTGCTTGGAATGGTGCCGCTTACATATCTGCTACGAATTATTCAACCAGGAAGGGGGCAGGGTCTGCCAAAAGAAGCACCGAGAGCCAGAGCAATGAATGCTTGAATGAATAAATAAGAAAAATTCACACAAATGTTCATTGGGAGTTGAGTTCAAAGAGGATTTTAGAGCACTGTTCTTAGGTGCCTGCTCCTGATATGAGTGGTACCACCATCGTGGTAACCGATAAAGCAAACGAGGAACAAAGATAGCGAACGTGGAGAGCAGAGGTGGATGAAAATAAATTACACCATCTCCCGCTAAAGGGAACCATGTGTAGATGCGAAGCTGCGGGCGCTAACGCTTACACTGGCGACGGTGTTGACGAGGGCGCTCATCGCGGCGTTATGCAGGAGAGAAATCTGGGGAGGCGCAATCACGCAGTGATGGACCGGTGTTTCCAACAGAACGTGCCAATCGCTGCTAATGGGCAATGAGAGAGAGAAGACTCTGATTGGACACATATACCCGCAGTCCGCTTTCAGTTAATGCACACGCTGCGAATTTTATTGCAATAGCAATTATATGGACACTCGGCTGATTTTCGCCGTCGCCGTCTGTCGACGCCGTCATGTCGCGGATACGTATATGTATATATAAAAATGGCATAAAGAAAAGTGAATCAGTAGAAAAAAATTCCAAACCACCTCACCGGGGATTCGAACCAGCGACCCCTCACTCCGCAGCTTGCTGCGATAGCCAACACAGCCACACGCCAGCGATATAACGGCGATCTATTGATATGCACTCTTTGCCGCTCGCGGTACGCAGATCTCGGAACAGCTTGAGCGTGTTTTCTATCACGCAACGCTTTTACAGTTTCTTTGAAATTGAAAACTACCCTTGAGATGCGCACGAAAAAGTGGCTCCGTTCTGTACCACTCATGTAGAAGGAAAAAAAAGAAGAACACCGGGCACACTTGGCGTCAGACGCCACCGCGTGGCAGGAGACGCATAGGGATCATTTCACGTGCCACAGTTTAAAAGAAAAAGAAGTATCAAACAGTGTCGAATAGTCATATAATCATATAATCAATCCTTGGCCCGTTCACCTGAAGGGGTATGAGCCATGTCAAAGGCAACAACAACAGCGTCGGCTTGTGCATTGTGGACACTCGCAGCGCGTTGCTAAATACATTCACGTAACAACTGCGAGAGTTGTTAGTTCACGCTTGCCCTGTGTATACCTATGCGTCCTTTTCGAGCGTCCTTCTTTTTGCTGCGGCGGCGCGTTGCAAGTACCGAGTTACTTGACGTTCTTAGTGTGACAAACTAATTCCTTGTTATCGTATTGATTGCTTCGCCCTAGTGGCGAAACTGTGACTTTTTATCGTTCGACAACGCACAGGAGAAATCTCCAACCAGCACTACCTTGCAGGTCAAGATCCAGTACCTATATATACGGGTGGCCAGTGAACGGTTGTGCAGCGCGAGCAGTCAGATTTTTCAATCAAGAAACTCGCTAGCAGACACTGCCTGCGTCGGCGTTGAACGGTTGTGCAGCGCGAGCAGTCGGTTTTTCAGGAGCGAAGCTCTTTAGGCCGGCACCCCGCCGTCGCCGATGAAGCTCCCTGGCATGGTGCCAGCCGTGGCGTCTCCCCCTCACGCAGGAGGATAAATGAGCTTTATAAGCGCTGGAACGCGGATGGCGTCTGCACGATGCGCAAAGCGCGAGAATACGAACACATGCGAAAGGGAGGCAGATTAGTCTCCCTCGTTCACCGACACTGCCATCTCCCCTCAAACCGGCGAACGCGCGAAACCATCGCTTCACCCTGTCGTCCACCCAGTGGTTGGTCCGTTGCCTGGACCACGGCCGCTGGATGTACCTGGACAATGAAAGGCCGCGAGCACCGAAAGCCGCGTGCGTCCCATTGCTAAGGAGCTTTGCTCATGGATTGTATTCGTACACGGAACAACTGTTAGTTTTTCAATCAAGGAACTCGCTAGCAGACGCTGCCTGCGTCGGCGTTGCGAGGCGAGATAGAGGGAGCTTAGGAGAGGAGAGAGGGGGGAGGGGACGCGCATGCGCAATGGGGGTGTAAAAGCCGCGGTAGGGATGCCTAGAGGAGAGACGGGGAGAGGACGCGCAAGCGCAGTGGAGGTGTGGTCGGCGCTGGTAGGGATGCCTAGAGGAGAGAGAGAAGGGGAGGGGACGCGCATGTGCAGTGGGGGGTGTGGACGCCGCGGAGAGGGATGCCTAGTGGAGAGAGATTCGGTAGCGTAGGAGAGGAGAGAGAGGGGGGAGGTGATGCGCATGCGCAATGGGGGTGTCAGCGCCATGGGAGGCATGCCTAGAGGTGAGAGAGGAGGAGGGACGCGCATGCGCAATGGGTGTGTAAACGCCGCGGGAGGGATGCCTAGAGGCGAGAGAGGGGGGGATAGTAGAAGAGGAGGTGCGTGGTGAGGGTGTGCGCATGCGCATTAAGGGTGGTCAGGATGCACACCACCACCACCACCACTGGATTGAACTTCGCCATAAGGGTAGCGGCTTGGGCTTGTTGGAAGTTCATGACAGTATACTACAAGCGCGGGAACACACGGACAAGAAAGAGGACAACACACTTTCGTCCTCTTTCTTGTCCGTGTGTTCCCGCGCTTGTAGTATACCGCCATAAGCTGCTTCGCATCTAAAACGGCATTAGCGGGCAGAGCGCGAGTAGGAGTAAACGGCAGTGGCGAGACTAAAGACTACAGGTGCTGCCATCGTGCGTCGGCTGCTGTCGAACGCGCCCACGGGCTGTCTTCCGCAGTCTCCCGGTTAGTGTGGTAGTCACCCTACGCTCCGTCTGCGGCGATTGATGTGAAATGGGCATGCTGAAATTGTCTGCGCCAGTCACGCCATTCGCGTCATTCTCTTCTTAACGTAAACCGACTACCTGTATACAAAATAGTCTCAGCCAGTTCTTTGTGAACAGTGAACGACGCAACTGATGGAAGTGCGTCGTCTGCCGCTGCTGCTAAACGAGCTGCCCGAGCACAGACTCAACGCCGCCGTCGCCAGTATCCAGAAGTGCGCGCCGCCGAAGCAGAGGCCTTGTCTCAACTTATCGCAAATTCATAACACCCCGACAGCTGCGTGCAGAATTCACATTAGGCAGTATCCTAATCTTCGATGAATTTTTTTTAAAACATCGGAACTATTTAAGCCGGCAGTAAAAACTTTGGTGGCCGCCGGAAACCACACATGGGTAGGCGACGCAGGAATTGAGCCACCCCATTATCGAGTACAGAAGGTGCGAGCCTAAAATGAAAACTCTGCTCAGCGAAGTGGGGTACGTTAAGCACGTGAAGAGAGAGAGAGAGAGAAATGGGGAGGAAGAAATCAAGAAAAAGAAAGCGATCGAAAGAACGGGAAGAGAAAAATAGAGAGGTAAGTTCAATAGGTACATAAAACGATTGCAACACACAGAAAGAGGAACAAAGACATAGACGCAAAAAATATAAAAAAAACCGAGAGCAGGACAGAAACAGAAAGAGAGATATAAAGATAAACAAAGGTAGACAGAGAAGGAAGCCAAAAGAGAGACAAGGAAATCAAAGAAAGAGAGAGCAAGATATAAAGAGCGAGAAGGAGAACAAGATAGATAGGGAGTGAAAAAAAAAACAGACAAAGCAACAGTTAGAAAAATTGATAAAAAAAGCATAGGGAAAGAGAAAACAGACAAGACAGGAAAAAAAATCACAGTTAACAGACAAGACAGGAAAAAAAAAATCACAGTTTCACCGCAAATTACCAGTTAGACAAGTCAGTATACCACGTGGAGGCGAAGGAACAATTCATAAGCAAACCAATGTACTGCACAAAATTGCCATGGTGGCTGAAGCACAATGGATTGCTGTTACCGAAATTTCCTCTAGTTTATTATTATTAATTCTAGAATCTTTGCCCCGGTATGGGCGCAGTCATGCTGGTGATCTTGATGATGACTAACGTTTATTCAAGTGAACCAAAGCTTCACAATATGCTCGGGCTGGCACTATTGCATACGCCTAAATTGTAAATTAAGGTCACCAAAACTTTTTAAATGCGAAGCATTACTTTGCCTACCAAAGTCACTTCGAGCGTTTCTGTCTATCTATCTATCTATCTATCTATCTATCTATCTATCTATCTATCTATCTATCTATCTATCTATCTATCTATCTATCTATCTATCTATCTATCTATCTATCTATCTATCTATCTATCTATCTATCTATCTATCTATCTATCTATCTATCTATCTATCTATCTATCTATCTATCTATCTACGCCTGGGTGATCTTGTGATCGCCTCCTTAACTTGGTGTAGACCAAAATTTGCATAGGAGGGTAACAGGGGTTGACGAATATGACTGTCGTGTCATGACATGTATCACGTAAAAATTCCTGTCGCGCGCGTCGTCAGACACTTTCCTACAAACCCGTCTGCCACATACCGGCACACCACGGGCCGCGGTATGCTGGTATGTGCCACACGAGACTTACAATTTGTATCTACCTATGCGAGAGCGTCAAAAAAAGGGGAAAAAAACTGGCACAGGTAGCGTTGATCCCAAGAATGCAAAAAGTGAAACTCAGGATCCCAGCAGGAATCGAACCCAAGCGTTCTACGTAGCAGACAGGTAATCTACCAAGGAGGCACGCCAGGTCTTGGAACTCCAATGTAAAAACACCCTATGCAGGCTTAATGTTGCTGCAACGTCTGTAGTGGTTGCAGTGGGGGGCTATCTGATTTTGTAACGAAGTAGGAAACATTAAATGTGTACTCCTGTGATACAGGCGTCATGTCGTGTTAACGTCAGTTGTGGCTCCAGTGTTGGCTCCGCTTTCATAGCAGTCTAATAAACGTTACATTTGTATACTGATGATTCAGCAAGCCATAATTTGCGGTGCTCGACCCCGCAGGAATACACTAACGAAAGGTACGTATGATAGTCACATCATGTCATCGTAAAGTGGACATCGTTTTGGATAATACTGACGTCTGTGCTCTAACGCCAGTTCTGGTGTAACGTCAGACCATAAGTGCCCCTTTAAACGCAAGTGTAGTCGACTTTCTTGGTTAGCCCACGATGTGCACAGAACTACTGCACTTACAAAAAGACTTCGATCCACTTTGTAACGCTGGGCAAAAGGCCACACAATGCAACCTAGACGTACACTGGCTGGCTGCTTTGGATGAGACTGATTCCCACAAGGCGTGGGACCATCAGAATATTTTTCTTTTGCTTAGTGTTTAGACGGAAGAGTTGGTAAAAATACTTTTAATACCCTTCAATAACGACATTTATATGCGAAGCACACCATGTCTGCTGACACCTTCTAAAAAAAACGGGAATGTTTTGGGTCCTTTACAAAAGTGACCGCCAGACTCCATGGTTATCATATCAGGTGACCACCTCAATTTTTTTGAACCAAGGGCGTCAATTTTGAAGTTCAAGGCGTTAGATGCCTCATCAAACGTGAAAATTCATGAGCGTCTTCGGTGTTAGCATGAGTGATGTGACAAAAAAAATCATCAGTTGATGACGCGATCTTTTAATGTCATCGCGACGTCACGTAAAACCATAATTTGTGACGTCATTCTTTCCTTTATTGTGACGTCACATCAAGTGACGTCAACACGTGATATCATCGCTTCGCCAAAACTGCGCCGATCACTGGGGTAGTGCAAAACAGGCGACGTGCAGAAATCTTGCAATTCTGCCGATCCTGGAGGCAGCGGAAAAGCACGTTACCTGCAGAAATACCTCGGAGCGGGCCGGGGGATAATCAATAGATTGACTGAGAAGAAGAAGAAGAGGAGAATGGCTGTCGCCTTAGAGTCGTCTTAGGTACGTCCCGTACGCATGCACGGGACCTTTTAGGTTTCTTTTTTTTTTGCTCGTAAAAAAATATTTTATCGAGAATATTTGACCATTTTTTCGTTAAAACTCTGCTGCCCACCAATAAAGCAGTTTTGTTCAGCAAAGAGCTAATGGGTATCTGGAACATAGGACGCTTACCTAAGTTCATCAATCAGCTTTGCGTACCTGGATGGTGGTTGTAATTGACCCAATGAATTGCGCCTGCTGCTGAGTCACCCGGAAACGAGCGAAAACTGAGCACCGAATTTCTCATCAAGGTTTATTGGAGCCACCTAGCAGCCCACCCCACATGTTCCTTTTGCTTAGCGGCATTGCCGATGTCGCGGTGCGCACCCGAGCTTCAACTTTTAAATAGCAGCATACTCATCCACTTTATTTAACGGCCCTTGCTGGGTGCAAGGGAGGCTGGGGCCGCCAGACAAGCCTCTTCTAAGCCCCGTTCTTCAAGGGGCGGCCAGGCCCATGACGGCGTCTTCGGCCAAACCAGACGGCAAACAGTTAGTCTTCGGCACACGTGCGGAACCTCATATATCCTGCGACCGCCTGGCCGTGGTGATTCTAAATGTATAGGGTTTTCCCCTATACATTTAGGTTATACACACAGGTTTTTCCCTATTTTTTATTGTGGGCAGCTGCGGGACAGGCCCATATGACACGGTCGAGCTAGGCTGCAGGTGCACCACGTGCCTTGCATTGTGGTGCGTGGAATGTGGTTTAGAACACCGCTCCGACATATGTAGGGCAATCCGCACGCACACCCCTATCGTGGCCATTACTGAATGGTCCAAACAACTTCGAAGTCATGTCCAATCCGTGACTAGTCTTGTACGAGAGCACTGCCCAAGCGACACAGTTGACTCCCGCCTCCTACATCTATGGGACGCTAAAGCAAGCCTAGAACGACGCTGGCATAAGCAGCGTTGGAATCGGACTCTTAGACGTCGCCTCGCCCGCCTCAGCAAAGAGATCGACACCCACGCAGCCACTCTTTCACGACAGAACTGGGAATCGCTTTGCAACAAATTAGATGGCAATATTAGTTTGCCTCAGGAGTCAGGCTTGGAACTTGTTCAGGCACTTAATTGACCCAACTCAGTCTAAGACTCCCCAAAAACAGAACCTCACGAAACTCCTAGATACTTCCGATATACCTCCAGCAGAACTCCTCCAAGAAATTCGAAATCAGTACTTCCCAACGTACCCCGCCGTAACGCATCCCCGACTTACAGGTCCCCTTAATGACCTCCTCGACCAACCCATTAAAGTAGCTGAAGTTCCAGCCGAAGTACAGAAACTAGACACTTGTTCAGCCTCCAGTCCGGACGGGGTTTACAACAAAGTACTCCGTAATCTCGGCGCCCAATCAAGTTGCCGTCCTTACTGAATACTTTTATGAGTGGTGGCAAAGGGGCACCCTCCCACGACAGTGGAAAGACGCCAAGGTCGTCTTTATACCCAAACCTGGGAAACCTCTGCTTACTTCTAACCTCAGGCGCATATCCCTCACTTCATCTATCGGCAAACTCATAGAGCAGGTACTTCAAAGCAGGTTTTGCCAGTACCTAGAAGGCAAGAATCTCTTGCCTACTTGCATGCTTGGACTTCGTCCATAGGACGTATTCCTACAACTAAAACATCATATTCTCGACTCTCAAACATGTGACACCAGAGCTATCTTAGGAGTAGACCTCACAAAGGCATTCGACAAGGTTTCACACTCGCTATCCTACAGAACCTTACAGCCCTGGGAGTCGGCGCAAAGACGTATAACTACGTTCGAGACTTCCTCAGCCACCGCACAGCAACACTTACCTTCGGCCATCAAAGCCTCCCAGGCATCACGCTTGGCGCACGTGGCGCCTGGGAGGCTTTGCACCCCAGGGAGCAGTTTTCTCGCCTATTCTTCTCGACATTGCGCTTCTTCATGTGCCTCAACAGCTGGCTCAGAACTCCGATATCCATTTTAGCTTCTACGCCGACGACATCACTGTCTGGGCAAACCGCGGCATTGACGCCGAAATAGAAGGACACCTACAATTGGCACTGACCACCATCGACGCATAAGCTCGGGAGCGTGGCCTTACCTGCCCCCCCTTCGAAATCAGAGCTCTTACTTTACCGACCGAAGCAACGTACTTCAGCCGTTCCCCCCGTCTCCCTCACGCTAGGTGCCCATCCCATCCCCCCTGGTCTCAAAAATTCGCGTGCTAGGGCTAGTTCTCTACTCACAGGCGCACATGCAGAAGTCATATGGACTCTCCAAACGCACGCTCAGCAGACCACTTGACTGATTCTCCGCGTAGCGAACCGTCGGGCTGGCCTACGCGAGCGAAACACGCTTCGCCTCACCCAGGCTTACATCGTAAGCCCCACCACGTATGCCCTCCCTTACCTACCCCTCCGACAGAAGAAGAGAGACCGGGTTAACGCGCTTCTACGGAGTTGTTCGAAAACGGCTCTACGCCTTCCCCCAAGCACATACAATGACCGACTCCTCAAACTTGGTGTCCATAACACATTTGAGGAACTCGCGGAAGCCACCTTTACGGCACAAAAATGTCTGTCTAATTCAGTGGCTAGCCGCGTTCTCTTGTCCCAATTATACTTAACCCCAATTACACACTCACCCGAGGGGGTCCCTCTTTCTTCTAACCTCCGCTCTCATCTCAACGCAACCCCCCATCCTGAAGAAAATCGGGATGGGGGGTGCGAACATGAGAGCGAGTTGGAGATGAGAAATGCAGAAAGGCAAGGGCTCGGGCCCTCCAGAAACAGTATAGCGAGGACCATGCTGTGGTCTACGTGGACGCAGCGGAATACACGTCAGGATCCCGCATGACCCTGATGGTAGCTGACAATCAGGCAAAGCTTATTTATTTATTTATTTATTTATTTATTTATTTATTTACAATTACCTTACAGGCTCCAGGGGAGCAATGAGTAAGGGGAGCATCACAAAAAGAATACCAAAAAGCGATACATGAGTGCGAAAAGTGTAACAGTAGCGTACTTTCAAGACGGTGAAACAAATTGAATTACATGGCAAAATAACACTAAGAATAACACTAACTACTAACTAACAGCACAATACTACGAAAACTATACTCAGAAAAAGTGAAAAATAACTCACGAACTACTAACCAACAGAACAATACTAAGAAAACAATACTCAGACAGAGAAATGAAAAATAACACTGTTGCAAAAAAGATCGGCACTTTAGTCACGTAAAAAAAAAGGTTTTCATGACACGTTACAGCTCGATGTATAATGTGATGATTGGGAATATTTGTTACGATGAATACTGTAGGGTCAGGAGTTGCCTAAATTTACCCTTATCTGCTTGCGCGACAGTGTCGTTAGAAAGCCAATTCCATAAGCGAAAGGCTCGTGGCAAAGCCGAGAAATTAAATGCGTCAGTGTTTCCATAGATGCGACTGTAGCTTAGTTCGTTGTGAAGACGGCGTGATGTGCAGGACGCAAGTACCAATGGCAAGCTTGATGGCTTTTTTTTTATAGAGATATCTATGCAGAAAGGACAGGAGTGCTATGTCACGTCGATTACTAAGCGTTTGAAGGGAAAGGTTGAGTTTTATTTGCGTTATACTTGACGGATAGTTGTAATCGCGGGAAATAAATCGACTAGCTTGATTTTGCACAGCTTCTAGCATGTGGATTAAGTAGTCATGATAAGGAGACCATATGGGAGACGCGAATTCAAGCTGTGGACGTACAAATGTTAGAAACGAGAGTTTGCGGATGTCAGATGGGCAGTTACGCAAGTTGCAGCGAATATACCCGAGAGATTTGGAAGCGTTTGCGCAAGTGGTTGTGATATGAAAGGTCCAGGAAAGGCTTGGTGTAAGATTAACGCCTAGATATTTGTATGCTGATGCCTGAGACACTAGGTTTGTATTTGTGTGAGATATGATTTGAATTTTTTTGTGAGAATGACATTATTTTACATTTAGATGAGTTGAGTCTCATTTGCCAGGCATCACACCAATTGGTAACGAGCTGAAGGTCGTGCTGTAGAATGAGGTGATCATCAGGGCTCTTAATGGTTCGGTATAATACACAGTCATCAGCAAATACACGCATGCAGGATGAAATGTTACAAAATAGATCATTGATGTAAATAAGAAAAAGCAAGGGTCCTAGCACACTACCCTGCGGTACACCGGAGGTGACATATGTAAGGGATGACGTATAATCATTAACGATTGTGAATTGCTGACGGTTTCTTAGAAAGTTTCGGATCCAAGAGAGTGTCAAGCTGTCTAATTTAAGAACTGATAATTTTGAAATTTAACGGCATTGAGCTACGCGGTCGAAGGCTTTAGAGAAATCAAGATAAATGCAATCTGTTTGAAGGCTATGATCCATGTTAAAATGTGTGTCTGTAGTGAATTCGAACAACTGGCTCTCACATGAAAAGCTACAGAGGCAGAAGAGGCAGCCATCGCGCTTTCTCTTATCTCGACACCCGCCACCAGAATCATAAGCGACTCCAAATCAGCTACTCTGAACTACGCCAATGACTTGATATCCCGCACTGGTGCTCGCTTAACGCTTCTGGCGATCCCAGCCTTCAATAACCCTCGTCTGGACGCCAGCACATGCCGGCCTCCCTGTCAACGAGGAGGCTTATTCGCTAGCCCGAGGTCTCACATTCCGGGCAGGAGAAATGGAGCCCCCTCTACAGGCCGAGGAGCGCTTGCTTTCTTTTCGCGATATTCTGTCATACTATCGAGACCAACGAAGAATATACACACCCCAGCCCCATCCGTAAACATTGCGCAGGCAGCACATTGGCGACGCCTACAAACTCGAACTGCTCCATACCCCCTACTATTAAACGCCCGATACCCACACCAATTCCCTTCTTCATGCAAACTTTGCGGCAAACCAGGATATTTCCTCTACATCCTCCACTCATGTCCCACCTTCCCTCATCCCCCCATAACCGGCTGTGGCGGTGTCTTACTAGGAGACCATCGTGACCAACACTTCTGCTTTCGATCAGCGCCGGATCATCTGCTGCGCGATGAAGAGGATTGCGCTACAAGGGATTTCCTTCGCTTTGTAAGGGTGCCTCCTCACAGTGAGGTAGCACCCACGTGCCATGTAAGGGGCTCGGCCCCCGCGCTCTACAGTGGCAATAAATGTTTCTACCACCACCAATCTCGTTCTCCATGCTGGTCACAATTCGCAGCATGCTGCTGTTTCGTTTTTATGCCTTGGTTCCGAAATTCTCAAGTGACGCTGCATCGTAGGCTTTTTTTGTGTATTTCAGAGTACCGTGTGCTCTACTAGCAGAGATAATAATAATAATAGATCCTTTATTTTTTATCAAAGAGATGAGGGAGGCTGGGAGAAAAAGCTGACAAACAGCATGACTAGCTCCGGCCATCCGATAATGAACGAATAAAAGGAGGGAACTTCTGATCAACACGCTGTCCAAGGAGCCGAATGCATCAGGAATTGCAAATACATGTTATAATGAAAAGTCTACGCACAATTTCAGGTTAAGTTCAAGATTTCGTCGGTGTGCATCTAAATGTTATTTGGTGTCAAACATAACACAAACAAGTAAAGCGACAACTTTAAGATCGCTTCATATCTTTTAGACCAACATTTCCTATCTTAGTGTCATGCACCGATGGTTCTTTTCGAGCCCGCCGAAACATCGGCGTCAGCATGCGCAGAAAGACGTTTAGGTGAAAAAATGCCCCCACCTCCCCGAAGGGAATCGCGAGGAAATGCGAATGCATTTCGCGCGCGCTTCACTCCATTTATATATGGTGGATGTGGTTCGAAGAAGGAAAAAGGCGCCTAATTTCTGCAGCCCGGTCGGGAGCACGGCGCAGCGCCTGTTCTTTTCTTTTTCTTTTTTTACTTTTTTGCTTTTTTTTTCTTTCTTTCTTTTTTTTACTTTTTTTTGCTTTTTTTATATATATACATATATATACGTGCGAGCGAGCGGACCGGAGAGTGGGGCGCAGGGAGGAGAGAGAGCAAACGGCGAGAGAAGGAGCGGCGAAGCACTGCACCTACCCTCTCCTACACTCTCTCCACACACGCGGGAGCTCCGCCGAGCTCCCGCGATGCGAGCGCCCTCACACACCAGAGCGCACTCCTCTTCTCCACTCACTCTCCGCTACTCCGCCCGCACCACCTCCTCCGGATTGCTAGGGGCGAGGATAAGCGCGTGCGCCCGCAGCTGTTGCTATGGGAGAGGGAGTGAGAGCGGAGAGATAAGACCTGCCGGCGCGCGGACAACGCCGGATGCCTGACATAGCCCTGACTAAGAAATGCATTCGCATTTAAAAGCCGACAGACCGATAGAAATTATCTGGACGCCTGGGCATACGGGTGTGCCCGGGGGCAATACGGCGGCACACGCCGCTGCTGCTTCCGCAGGTGGGTCGACTAATCTTTCTCTGCCCCCCACCCCTCAGGGTAAACCCGTATGAGCTCTTAAGTCAAATGGCTCCCTCTGTAGAGGGAGTGTGAGCGGAGAGATGCGGACCCTGACGGACGCCTTACATAGCCCGACTAAGAAATGCTTTCGCATTTAAAAAAAACTAGCAGTTGTTCCTGTACGAATACAACCGATGAGCGAAGCTCCTTAGAAATGGGACGCACTCGGCGTTTGGCGAGTGCGGCGTTTCGTTGTCCTGGCAACAGACCAACCTCTGGGAGGACGACAGGGTGAAGCGATGGTATCGCGCGTTCGCCGGTTTAAGGAGAGAGGGCAGAGTCGAAGAAAGAGGGGGAGGGAGACATCGGCCTCCGTTTCGCATGCGTTCGTATTCTCGCGCTTTACGCATCGTGCAGACGCCATCCGCGTTCCAGCGCTCATAAAACTCATTTATCCTCACGCGTGAGGGGGAGACGCCACAGCTGGCACCGTGCCAGGGAGCTTCAACGGCGACGGTGACGGCGGGGTGCCGGCCTAAGGAGCTTGGCTCCTAAACAAGCACGCAAGCCAACATGCCGCGTCCATAGCGTCTAGACCGGTACAGTCCCAAGTACCGTCCACTGACTAGAGGGAGCTGCGTCGCTCACAGTCAAGGAGATTTTTAACCTCCTTGCTCACAGTGGCTTTGCCTTATTTCTTTAACTTTGACCGCTAGCCGTACTAGAAAGGTTAAAAGAGCACTTGGCAAATTTGAAGGGAAGGCAGTTAACACATTTGGCATTACATTGTGCACGCTGTTCATTGAATTCGTGTAGTCCTTTGTGCAATCAAACTGATGCTTTGTATGTTCACCCTAATCAGACAACAAGAGGAAATTGTAGAAACTTGGCATATCTCTAGACTTCAAGGCACATGTGTCGGTCATCCATTCCATAGCGCTAAATGACCACGAAATGGACTTGCTGAACAAGATGTTATAGTGCAACGTATCTGTTAAAGGTTTTAATTATTTTTATGTAAAGGAATACACTATGCCATTCTGCTCATGCGCAGTGATCATGATGTGCTTGTCAGCACTATATATATGCGTTTTCTTATTGAATAAAGGTCAGTTGATAGCCTGCGCTGGTCGTTGTGAACTCTTCGTTGTGTGTTCGTGTTGTGTGCGCAATATTTTCACAATGCAGCAAAACCAACTAGCCCGCCTTTCCGTTTTATTGCAATATCCCCTCTATCGTTACCCGTTTCTGCTGTATGTGCGGGGCACCATATGATGTAATGTTCCTTCTCTAGTGTTGCACCTCAGAGGCGGGCGACGCACGCAGCTACACGGCCATTAATGAAAACACAACACGCTGTTTGAGAGTCCGTGAGGATAAAAGAACGCTGCCCCATAACTTCTTCGGTTTTGATGTCGAGTGCTACAGCGAGGGCTTCCGCCGTGTTCGCCGAGCTCGTCTTGGCAGAAGCGCAGGCAAATAAACCCGGACTGCGTACCGAGCCAACAGCGGCCAGCGAAAAGCCATGCATGCCGCAGCGGGCAGCGCCCGAATGAAGCGTGTCTGGGTGCGTTCCGAACTGTTTGGGTGAGTTGCCTGGCTCTGGCGTCGCGACGAGCATGGTGGTACAAGGGATTTATATATTTCGGTATAGGAGCAGTATGGATTTGGGCACGGATACAAGCGGAAAGGGGCACTAGTTCCTCGTCACTGTATTGGGGCCGTGCAGGATACCCTAGGCCACGTAAGATTTCCCCTGCCCGGGGGTGTGAGGCTAAGTCTTTCTCGCTGCGAGATGAGGACCATGGCCCTAAGCTTCTCAAAGGTGTATTAGATCCCCAAGGCAAGAAGCCACTCTGTGGATGTTCCAGTTGGTAGGCCGAGGGCAGCCTTGTAGGCGGTACGAGTGGGGGGTATCCGCTTGTTCAACCTCACTCTTACTGAGTTCTTGGTAAGGCAGACCATATGTTAATTTCTTGATTACAAATACATGGATTATACGAAGCGTGTCCGCCTCAGCAAAGCCTCTGCGATGATGCGACACTCCATCTACCATGCGCACGATTTGTTTAACAGTAGTGCGAAGAGTATTGAGGGTGTGGTCAGCGTCTTCATTTTGCCTGTGCCCAGAGACCAAGTATACGTGTTAGCGCTACCTCTCGTATCGGATCGTCTCCTACTTTCAGTGCGAAGGGTGGTTTATTTCAGTAACCCTCACCATGCACCCGAACGAATTCTGATTTTGCCGGAGAGCAGCTCATACTGCAGCTCTCCGCAAACAGATGCACTCTCTGAGCTGCTTCTTGGAGAGTGGCTTCTTTGTGGCTGAGGGAGCCTCGGGTCGCCCAAAGGGTAATATCATCGGCGGACAGGGCGTAGCCCAAGACTGGCTGTTGACTCGAGCTGTTGGGCCAGGCGGGCCAACCCAATATTAAAAGTAAAGGAGTTAATATTTATTTATTTATTTTATTTATTTATTTTATTTATTTACAGAATACTGTCAACCCTCTTTGAGGGTTATTACAGGAGTGGAAAAGATACAAACATTATACAAGCAAAAATGCAGTGGCAATACAAGAAGAGTACATAAGAATAAAACGCACACAAGAGTATTGACATCATCACGAGCAAGCGTCGCGATCATGGAAATCACTAATGTATACAGCATAAAAGCATAGCAATACATTGCCTACAAAACCAAAAGATGAAGAGGACAAAATAAAACGTTAGAGTGTAGATGCTTTAACCCGTACTCAAGTAGGTCAGCACATAGAACTCGGGAGCACCGACATGGGATTTTCAACACTTTCTAGAAACTTTTGAAGTGTTGGCTGTGCTACAGTAGCTGAATCAAGCGCATTCCATTCTCTTATTACGCGAGGGAAAAATGAAAAACGGAAGGTATTGTTACGGCAGAAATATTCTTTGAAGATCAGGTCGTGTTTTTGGCGCACTTTCCCTTTTTCTTTTATAACAGCGAAGGCGGAGGCATTAGTTTTAAAGTGGCCATTCAACAATTGGTAAAAAAACTTTAACCGATGTATTTTTGCTCTATCGCGGAGCGTAGGTAGATCTGCTCGGTGCAGAAGCTCGGAAGGGGAATCCGTTCGCTTATAGCGGTTAAAGATGAATCTTACCGCCTTGCGCTGTACGCTCTCGAGCATAGCTATGTCAGTATTTGTTGAAGGGAACCACACTATATTCGCATTTTCCAGCATCGGTCTTATGAAAGTAATGTAAGATAAGCGCTTCGTATCTGTGGTAGCGTAGCGTAGCGTCCGTTTTAGAAAAAACAACTTGTTCATTGCCTTTTTCGTCACCTGATGTACAGTGCCGTCCACTGTCAGGGTGAACACGGCTCAGCGTGGCAGCGCTCTGTGGAGCGCCAGTGCAGCCGGCGCGGCCGCGCATCGAATCGAAGTGGCGCAGGCGCACAAAAGCGCGCCGCTCTTGCTGTATTACAGACAAGCAAGACCGGCGCCTGCCTACTACGGAACGACACGCTCGAGCGATGTAGCAGACGATATAAAGCACCTCCCTCGTGTCCGTGCGCGCATGCGCGGCTACGCTTCGATGCGCGGCCGCGCCAGCTGCACTGGCGCTGCGCGGAGCGCGGCCACGCTGAGCCGTGTTCACCCTAACAGTGGACGGCACTGTACATGCCCAGTCCACTTGAGGTCAGATGATATTAAAAGCCCCAAATATTTATGCTGAGTTGTTGTGCGAAGGGTGACACGATTAAGTGAGTATGGAAATAATAGTTTGATTTTCTTTCTGCTTATGTTCATCACGACCGTTTTTTCAGAATTGATAACCATCTGCCAGTCTTGGCACCACTGGGCTACGTTGTTTAGGAAATTGTTAAAGGGCAACCTGATTGCGAATGTCTTTGACTTCACTGTAAATCATGCAGTCATCTGCAAACAGTCTAATTTTGACGTTTACTGATTCAACAATGTCATCTATGAATAATAGGAACAAGAGCGGAGCGAGAACAGATCCCTGCGGAACGCCCGAAAGGACTTTAACAGTGTCAGAATTCTGTCCATTATAGTGCACGAAGTGGTAGCGATCTGAAAGGTAATCCCTAATCCATTGAACGATTGGACCATTGCCTAGTTTTTCTATAAGTTTAGTGATGAGTTTAGAGTCGGACACGCGGTCGAATGCCTTAGAGAAGTCTAAAAAATTACATCGATTTGCGATTGTTCGTTTATTGCCAACCCAAAGTCATGTATAGCCTCTGCGAGCTGAGTGACACTAGATAGCCCACTTCTGAACCCATGCTGAGAAAGAGAGACGAGGTTGTTTACTTCTACATACTTAGTTAATAATTTTAAGATAATGTGCTCGAGAATTTTGCAACTAGTGCAAGTTAAAGAAATTGGGCGGTAGTTGGATGGGACAGAAGTATCACCGGATTTGTGCACTGGCACGACTTTCGCGATTTTCCAGTCCGCCGGAAGACGGCAATCGCTAATTGACTTTGTAAATATGAGATGGAGGTACCTGCTAATGGGTTCAGCATAGCGTTTAAGGAAGGTGTTTGGTATTTCATCTGGGCCACTACTTTTCTTTTCATCAAGGTCTAAGAGCAGTGAAAAAATGCCAGATGCTGTCATATTCAACGATGGAAGTGATCTGCCTTGGCCAACGTGACGGGAACCCGGTGTAATCTTTTGGAGGTTATCAGTGCTAAAAACTGAGTGAAAATACGAGTTGAAATTATTCGCCTTTATCTTACCCTCTTCAGCAGGAAACACGGACAGTGTCGTCCGTTTTACGCTTATCTAGCGCCAAAATTTATCGGGTGCGCTTTTGATAAACTTTCGCAGGGTGTGTCCATAAAAGTGCCGTTTTGCCTCTCGTAACTTTCCTTTTAAGGTCGATGTTAGCGTTGCTATTTGTGAGCTAGCGCTTCTTAGCGTTTTTTTAGTCTTCCTTAAACGCTTGATTTTGCGCTTAAGGTGAATTATGTCGCGGGTAACCCATGGGTTGTGCTTTCTTGTAACCTGTTTTCGTTTGGGAATAAAGTTAGATATACAATGCATGATATGATGCTTAAACTGTGCCCACACTTCATCTATGCTCGCGTCATTATCTGCACATAACTCAGAAAACTCGGGATACTCGTGGGACAGGTTGGTCATTATTGCCGCATCATTAGCTTTATTAAAGGAGAGCACATATTTTACAGAGCCAGATTGTCGTATTGGAGTTTCTAAAGGCAAAGTGCACAGAACTATTCTATGATCCGATATGCCATCAACTGTTTCAACACTTGCGCTGTCGGTGGAAAAGTGATCACTTAAAATACAAGGTCTAACATTGAGTGCGAATCTCCTTGCATTCGTGTACTTTCAACAACAAGCTGAGTTAGATTAAAAGTAAATAAGAAGTCGATGACTATATTGTTCGACAGAGGACCTGGACTTAATGAGGACCAATTTACATCAGGTAGGTTGAAGTCACCCGCCATGATAATCCTGCCACCGAGCATATGCAAATTCATGTAATCCAGGAGGGGATTTAGGTACGTCGCATCGGCATTCGGGGGCCTGTAAACGGCGCCAAGGTACACGGAGCCGTCGTTCAGGAGAAGCTTACACCAAATTCCTTCGACACCATTCACCTCCGGCATGACCGTGTAAGCGATTCCCTGCCGCAAAACAATTGCTACTCCTCCGCCTCTAGTGTACCTATCTTTGCTGACAATTGTGTAACTCGGTGGCACGATTTCATGGTCACGTATATTTGAATGTAGCCACGTTTCACTCACAGTAACAATATCAGGTTTTAGAGCCAATAAAACAGCTTCAAATTGTTCTACCTTATTCGCAAGACTTCGCGCATTAACATTTAGAAGGGTTATGGGCGTTGTCGTCGAGAAGACTGCGCCGTTGATAGTTGCTCTTCGTTTTTTTTTACTTCGATATTTTTACTGCCTTCATCCCAGGTAAAAAGACGACCGTTTATCTGAACTTTGTCAAAAATAAGCCTTACCCTTTCCCCTTTATCGCGGTTTTCTTTCGTGGCATTCCACAGTTTTCTTCTAGTTTCACGCACGCCAAACGAGTAATCCTCGCTTATTGAATAACCACTCCCTTTCAATTTGGAACAAGACTGGAGTATTTTAACTTTGTCGCGATAATCAAGCAACTTAAGAATTATTGGCCTGTTTTTTGGTTCGCCTTCTCTAGTTCTACCAAGTCTGTGGATACGTTCAATACCTGCAGTGTTTACGTCTAGTGTATCTTCAAATATTTCCTTTGATACGAAGTTATGAAGCTTTTGAAAGGAGTCGTTTTGTTGTTCCTCAACTCCGTACACAATCAGGTTTGACCTCCGACTTCTGTTCTCTAGTTCTTCGAATTTCCTGTTCATGCCTTTGATGTTGTTTTCGAGTTCCGCTATTCGCTTTACGCAGTCAGAAACCTGCTTTTCCAGTCCACTAATTTTTTCAAGTTTCTTATCGATTGCAGTTAGTTTCTGATTTGTGACGGATCTTTCTTACTTGATTTCCTTTATGTCGTCCGCGATTGCCTTTAGTTGCTTTGACCAATCGCCCTCTGTCGGCCCTGGATTAGTTTCTACGTCACCACTAGGTAACAACAGGAAGCGAAGAGAATTAGTCACGTTAGTAAGCACTTCGCACATTGACCATGGGCATGGCAGCAAGAATAAGCAAACGTTATTGCTACGGTAACATTTTCCGTATCGTTTGCTCACCTGTACGAAAAACATGATCTGGTTTGAAGACCGCATCATGGCATCGCCGCCATGCCCACTGTCGAGTGCCGCGCTGAAGAGCCGTTTTATAGTCCCGTTGACAGATGCATCCGTAAGCACCCCTGGTGGATCCGATGACGTCATCTTTGCTCCTCCGGGAACGATGTTTAGCCGATGAAAGACCACGCGCATCAGCTTCTCTTGATCGGTGACCGAGAACATAGCTGGCGATAAAGGGGCGTAGTCAATCGGTGATAGCCCCGCTGGGATTAGCAGCAATCCAAGCAGAACCTGTACGAAAAACATGATCGGGTTTGAAGACCGCATCATGGAATCGCCGCCATGCCCACTGTCGAGTGCCGCGCTGAAGAGCCGTTTTATAGTCCCGTTGACAGATGCATCCGTAAGCGCCCCTGGTGGATCCGATGACGTCATCTTTGCTCCTCCGGGAACGATGTTTAGCCGATGAAAGACCACGGGCATCAGCTTCTCTTGATCGGTGACCGAGAACATAGCTGGCGATAAAGGGGCGTAGTCAATCGGTGATAGCCCCGCTGGGATTAGCAGCAATCCAAGCAGAACCTGTACGAAAAACATGATCGGGTTTGAAGACCGCATCATGGAATCGCCGCCATGCCCACTGTCGAGTGCCGCGCTGAAGAGCCGTTTTATAGTCCCGTTGACAGATGCATCCGTAAGCGCCCCTGGTGGATCCGATGGTCATCTTTGCTCCTCCGGGAACGATGTTTAGCCGATGAAAGACCATGGGCATCAGCTTCTCTTGATCGGTAACCGAGAACATAGTTGGCGATAAAGGGGCGTTGTCAATCGGTGATAGCCCCGCTGGGATTAGCAGCAATCCAAGCAGAACCTGTACGAAAAACATGATCGGGTTTGAAGACCGCATCATGGAATCGCCGCCATGCCCACTGTCGAGTGCCGCGCTGAAGAGCCGTTTTATAGTCCCGTTGACAGATGCATCCGTAAGCGCCCCTGGTGGATCCGATGACGTCATCTTTGCTCCTCCGGGAACGATGTTTAGCCGATGAAAGACCACGGGCATCAGCTTCTCTTGATTGGTGACCGAGAACATAGCTGGCGATAAAGGGGCGTAGTCAATCGGTGATAGCCCCGCTGGGATTAGCAGCAATCCAAGCAGAACCTGTACGAAAAACATGATCGGGTTTGAAGACCGCATCATGGCATCGCCGCCATGCCCACTGTCGAGTGCCGCGCTGAAGAGCCGTTTTATAGTCCCGTTGACAGATGCATCCGTAAGCGCCCCTGGTGGATCCGATGACGTCATCTTTGCTCCTCCGGGAACGATGTTTAGCCGATGAAAGACCACGGGCATCAGCTTCTCTTGATCGGTGACCGAGAACATAGCTGGCGATAAAGGGGCGTAGTCAATCGGTGATAGCCCCGCTGGGATTAGCAGCAATCCAAGCAGAACCTGTACGAAAAACATGATCGGGTTTGAAGACCGCATCATGGAATCGCCGCCATGCCCACTGTCGAGTGCCGCGCTGAAGAGCCGTTTTATAGTCCCGTTGACAGATGCATCCGTAAGCGCCCCTGGTGGATCCGATGACGTCATCTTTGCTCCTCCGGGAACGATGTTTAGCCGATGAAAGACCACGGGCATCAGCTTCTCTTGATCGGTGACCGAGAACATAGCTGGCGATAAAGGGGCGTAGTCAATCGGTGATAGCCCCGCTGGGATTAGCAGCAATCCAAGCAGAACCTGTACGAAAAACATGATCGGGTTTGAAGACCGCATCATGGCATCGCCGCCATGCCCACTGTCGAGTGCCGCGCTGAAGAGCCGTTTTATAGTCCCGTTGACAGATGCATCCGTAAGCGCCCCTGGTGGATCCGATGACGTCATCTTTGCTCCTCCGGGAACGATGTTTAGCCGATGAAAGACCACGGGCATCAGCTTCTCTTGATCGGTGACCGAGAACATAGCTGGCGATAAAGGGGCGTTGTCAATCGGTGATAGCCCCGCTGGGATTAGCAGCAATCCAAGCAGAACCTGCACGAAAAACATGATCGGGTTTGAAGACCGCATCATGGAATCGCCGCCATGCCCACTGTCGAGTGCCGCGCTGAAGAGCCGTTTTATGGTCCCGTTGACAGATGCATCCGTAAGCGCCCCTGGTGGATCCGATGACGTCATCTTTGCTCATCCTTGAGGCTCCTTGAGGCGTTCCTCTATTGGGCATCTGAAAAGCCGATGATCTAATGTTTCCCAAGCCTATCGTTACAGTCCGATCGGTGAGGAAAGACCGGAATATCCGTTCCCCACAGTTAAAGGAGCTCAGCTCCTGCAAGATGAGTGTCACAGGCGAGCGCTGAAATACGCGCGCGACGCCGATTTCTAACGGCGGCGTAAAATCCAGGCGCCGATCTGTCTAACGCGCCCGGCGCAACGAAGAAACAAGCATCAAAAGACGCCGCGCGCGCGCCTCCTCTCCCCCCTCGAAACGACCGCCGTCACGCAAACCCACTCTCTCAGATCGGAACACCGAGCAAGGTCTCGAACCCTCGTGAAGGAAAGGGTGATGCAATGCCAAGTTGGGCCGCGATGAGTGGAAACCACGAGAAAGGTCTCGCCCTTTCAATAGCTTCGGCTGTACTACGCGCCGAGGAGAAATCTGGAAACTTCGCGAATACAGAGGCGAGCGAATATAAGCGAGCGGCGACGGAGGGTCAGGCAGGAGAAGAAGTCAGTAAGTGAGCGAGTACTCCGGTGAGAGTAAGTGAGTTTCCACTCAGTTCGTGAGTGAAGGATGGTGTTGTTTGATTGCTGAAGTGCGGTCAGTCGATCTGGAAGAATCGAATGACGACGCCGTGGGATCTGCGGAAGTTTTGAGGAGCCTTTCCTGGAAGAGAAAGCTCGGAGGATCGGGACGACAACCAGCGCTGGACTTTGTGTGAGTGTCTTCCTGGAAGAGAAGCATTCAAGTTTAGTTCCAAGAACTTTGGACTGAATACGTTTGATGAACATTCTAGTCTTTAGGTGTCTTGGATAGTTTAATGCATGAGATTGCATTGTAGCGCGAGTTCTTTGTTCCTATTGTTTTAAGCACCATCGGAATTACGTTGTGAGTTGTGTTGTATTTGATACCTGCCAAGTGTGCATGTTTGAGTTATTGTTTGTACTGCCTTATATGAGAATATATCTTGTTTGTGTTATCAACTCTCGGCTCTGACTCGGTCTTTGGTCCACAACCGGCGTTCGCTGGCGCCGGTTGTGGACTTCTAAATTGTCCGTGCTTTCGTGGTGCTTTTCGGGGGGCCGATACGTCAGCCTTTGGAATCCGCCCGGCGATTGCCTTCCCAATTAACGGGACTGTGACAATGAGTTTGTGGCCCATGGTATCGAACGCGCTTTTTAGGTCGAGAGCAACCAAGATGTGCTCCAAGATGTGGCGTTTATAGGTAACTTATGATACGACGTCACGTCACCCCTCACATGAGAGCACATACTTGAATATTATCGAGACGAACTGCACCTATTCCCGTGGTTTCGACGAAGTCAAGCAATGCACAGAACAGCTAGTGCGTAATAAACCCACACGGGTTCTTACTAATCCCTCTGCCTAGCGTCAAAACAGACATGTACACTCGGCGCTATCGCTATCCTTCACTAACATACGTAGCATATTTTCCAAGGCCACGGAACTCTGCTGATAATTCGATAACAACTATTGCGATATCCTGTTGCTTACCGAAACGTGGCTACATTTTGATATTGCTGATGCAGAGATGCTGCCCGACTTAGATCAATTTAGCATCTTCAGAAAACACAGGGACAATAGGCGGGGAGGGGGGCGTTCTCATCGCTATAAGGAATCGCATCCTATGTTTCATCATAGAGACTGCTACTACGATACAAACTTAGCGGATCTGCATGACGCATAACGCGTCAAAAAACCGTTAATGGCATTTACTACGGACCTCCAGATAGCCCAGATACATTCGTCAATAACTTGAGCGAAAACGTTGCCGAAATCAGAAGCAAGTTTCCAAAAACCGATATGCACCTTTTCAGTGATTTCAATTGCCCTGACATTGACTGGATTAACTTCAGGAAATTGTCGTGATTTTATTTATCTAATCCTGGAATTCTCATTCGTACAGTTAGTCGACACACCCAACAGAGATCACAACACAAAACATTTAGTATTGTTGAAAAACAGGTCACTGACCAATGTCAAAATGACGTTTCGGGATCCGTACAGATCCCTTGTTCAGAATGGAATGACGGCTTAGCAGCAGGTTTTTATGTAGCGTTGAGCGCATGACGCAAAGTCCGGGAGTACACGTGGTTTAGTGTACCAGATGATCTATTGATTGTGTTACTTGTTGTCTGAATGATTAGTGATTCGAGGTTGAGTCTCGTTGCCCAATTCTCCATGGCCATGATGCGTGCGTTGTCCCAGCTTATCTCGTGACAAATGCTCTGCGAGTGCATTGCGAGTGACAAATGCTCTGCGAGTGTGTGTGGCCCTTGGCGACGTCGTTCTTGTGCTGCTTCAGATGTCTGCAGAAATTTCCACTCTCGCCAATGTACACCAATTCGCAGTCGGCGCATGGGATCTTGTAGATGACACCAGGAAAGTGTTGCCGAGGGAGAGGGTCCTTCACATTTAGCAAGTCAGCCTTGAGCTTGCTTGCTGGCACATGTGCGATCTGCGCGCCACGTTTTCGAAACACGCGGGCTGGGGCTTCGCTTACATCTCGAATGTATGGAATCGATGCGCGCTTGTGTGTACATGCTGTGTTATGCACCGCTCGACTGTTTGGCTGCTGTTTATGCATGACGGATTTAGTTGTTTTCATAATAAAATTCTTGGGGTATCCATTCCTGATTAGGTGATCTTCTATGGTCTGGAGCTCCTCTATCAGGCTTCTTTCATCGGAACAGGTGCGAATGGCTCGTTGAACTAACGACGGAATCACTGAGCGTTTGTGGGCGACCTGATGGATTGACAAACGCACTTACCTGAGTGCGTTGGTTTTCGGTACACAGCGAAGGCGAGGGCTGTGGGAGCACGTTTTACAGTTTTGTCCAAGAAAGGGAGACAACCGTCTTTCTCTTCTTCCACAGTAAACTTGTTGGAAGGCTCGACGCCATTTAGGCAGTCAAGGAAAGGTTGGACGTCTTTCTTCTTTATCACGCAGCAGCAGTTGTCGACGTATCTCAGAAAGACCTTGGGTTTCGGCTGAAATGCTTCCAATGCATTGTGTTCAATGGCTTCCATTGCACATTCGCAGTTGATAATACAGTCACGTCACGCAATACAAAATTTGGTGTGTACCAAGCTAGCGAAAGCCTTTAATGTCTCATGCTCACGTCCGTCCGCCCGTGTCTGTCCATCCGTCCGTCCGTCCGTCCGTCCGTGTCCGTCAGTCCGTCCGTCCGTCCGTGTCCGTCAGTCCGTCCGTCCGTTTATCCGTCCGTCCATTCGTGTCCGTCGGTTTGTCCGTCCGTCTCCGTCCATCCGTGTCAGTCCATCCCTCCATCCGACAAAACAAAAAGACATGGCGTAGTCAGTCGAATGGCCACAAGCTTTCGCCGAACACACTTTGGAATGTACAAAGTGTTCTTCAGTTTTTAACACCACTCCCCGACAAGAGGGAAACGCAACGTGCGTCGTGTCTTCCCCGTGGGCAGGCTGCGCTTTTCGCGGGGCGAGCGTAAGTTGGGAACGCGGAGTTACGGCCACGCAAAACACTCGCGCGTCGCAGAGCTATTTTAGATGCGGAGCAGCTTAGAGCGGATATCAATCCGGGGGGTGGTGTGCGTCCTGACCACCCTTACTGCGCATGCGCCTACTCTCTCTCCCACTCTCCTCCTTTACGCGGGCGTTTACGCAGGCGTTCGGTCGCCTTCTCTCCTCTCCTCCCCCCGTGCTGCAGCCTGTACACCCACTCCCTCCTCTCCCTCCCCATTTCATAAAAGCCCGTCACTGCAGTTCCCGGTCACTGCAGTGTTCTCGAAAGCCTCGCTACCCTCGCCGCAGACTCGCGTTGTCTCTCTGTAGTGGATGTGGTAACTCGACGCCGACGCTTGGCTTCGACGGCCGAGTGAGCGTAAACAGAAACTTGGTGTGCACCTCCAATTCGCAATGCCCATAGACTGTCGCGCCCCTAGCGGAATTTAGGAGCGTCCTCTCATGGATGATCAGTAGACGACACCATGGCAGCCCTACGCAGTCGCTCACTTGTTCGGCAGTGTTAGCAGGAAACAAACACTACGAGTTTGCATGTTTCCTGCTTCAGTGAAGAAACCGGGCCCTCCGTGACACGATAAATCTGACTCGTTCTTGCGAGACGCGAAGTTTTCGTGAAAATACGAGCCAACTCGCGCGTTCAACGATGACCCACATCGTACAAATATCAGCTTCGCGAGGTTTTGTGTAGCTACGTAGGTTAGTTAAACGCTCTCGTCTGACCTTCTCAGTTGAAACTCACCTTGTTTTACTTGCATAGAGCATTCGTCAGTGCTCTTGTAGTGCGTGAATTTATAACATTGTAGGCGGGAAGTTGCGCGAGCTAGCGATGTATAACTGAGTAATCTCAAATTGGCCAGCGCTGCGCCGCTTGTTTTTGTACGTTGGTTGATAGATGGCAGCACTCTGCAAGCGATTTGTTTGTTGACTGGTGTGAGAGCGAGAAGTTCTGCCAGGTTCTGCGCGCCCAGATAACGTTGTGACGAGGGCTAATCGAAGTCGTTCCGCGGAGGAAATTCTTCAGATTGCTGTCAGCAGTGATGTTAAGAGAAACCGTCTTGACGACGAGGATGTTTCACTGGACGGAGAAGGCTGTGAAAGCGTGTGTGTGTGTGTGTGTGTGTGTGTGTGTGTGTGTGTGTGTGTGTGTGTGTGTGTGTGTGTGTGTGTGTGTGTGTGTGTGTGTGTGAGGAGTGTGACAGCGACGATGAACGATCAGCTGCTAACTCACGAGGAGCGAGTTGCACTTCACGTCCCCTCGCGCGCTAATGTTTTTTCACGCTCGTAAGTCACTTTGATTGTATTTAATGTAAAGTGTCCTTCAGCGAGATCAAAATAAAAACATAGTTTTTCTTGTACATTGCACGTAGCGCGATTATTGTGGATATTATCGAGCGCCGCATTCCGCCAAAACACTCGAGTTCGGAACAGGGAAGCGAAATGGTTAGAGCGATGAAACGTGCAGTCACGGCCACAATCCACGCCTATCGGCTCACTTCTCGTGTACTTCACCGGTACCTTCCGATCAGCATAGTTGTTCGACGCATTTTCGCAACGTCGAAGAATTCGTCGTTGCGAAAAGCATACGTGCGTGTTCTTTTCGATATTCATGTTTCGATCGTGCTGATCGAACCTGCGGCATCCGAGTGCATGAGTCTGAGCATGGCTGTGGTACAAGCGCTACTAAATAGGATGTTAAATGCTTGTGTTCCGTTGAAGAAGCAACTCCGCGTTCCTGACTGCGCAAGTAATGACGACGGCGTATGTTTGCAAACCATCGCCACGTTAAACGTTCGGTCCCGTGCAGCAGCGATGACGCTACTCGCTAGCGGCCTACCACTGCGGCAAATCCATCAGGCAGGCTCGGTACACAGTATCTCGGAGTGCCGTTCAGGTCATACGTCAATTCTAGTTCATGAAGTTTTCTGCAGCATGCACAGGATTTCGCACAGCATCGCTTATGCACGGTAACGGAGCTGAAATATAACCTTTCACACCGCGGCAAATAATTAGGTGGCGAGCTTCCATGGTTTGAGAAAGCATTTCGGTCTCATATTCATTTCAGCGCAGCTCATGACTTCATCCGGTGAAAGTGGAACGGGCCGTACGTACGCACGTCCTATCTGTTCCTATGCTAACAAACGGATTGACCCTCCATCGGGCGCCATCTTGAATCGTACAGCGCGCCACCTATAGTTCGTGGACATTGCGAATGCTGCTTCACCTCCCCTCATGGTTCCTTTTAGTGGGAAATGGTGTAATTTTTGGTATGGATGGATGCTATGAGCAAGGTCGACGCATGGGGTAACGCCGCCACCTGGCAGTGTGTTAATGCGTCGACAAAATTGCAATTTTCCTATTGGAAACGCGCCGAATGGGACGGACGCGTAGAAACGACGCTTTCGAGGAACTAATCGTGGATTTCACGGTCGTGATGCATTACTTCCCTAAACTAAGGCCACTGTGAGGGGAAAGTGGTAGATATACAAGGCACCTTTGTAAAGACTGCCCGGTATCAATTGTGGCGGACCAAGAGGTCGTAGGTTCGACTCCCGTTGGTGGAATTTTTTTTCTTTGTCCTCTGATGAAGTGTATTTTTTCGTTGTGATTTCCGTGACGGGAATGCGTCACTGAAGTCTTGGTGGACCCCGACGCAAAACACTTTCGTGTTAAAAAGCAGAGGGAAAGAGAAAAAAAGAGAAGAAAGCAAACAAAGTCACAGTTTCACAGCAAATTACCAGTTTGACAAGTCATAACACCACGTGGAGGCGAAGGAACAGTGCGTAAGTAAATCCATGTACTGCACATAATTACCATAGTGGCTGAAGCACAATGAATTGCTGCTACCGAAATTCCCTCTAGTTTATTATTATTAATGCTAGGGTCTTTGCCCCGCTTTGGGCGCAGTAATGCTGGCGATCATGATGCTGACTAGTCTATTCAAGTGAACCAAAGCTTCACAAGCTGGGGCTGGCGCCAATACATACACCTAAATTGTAGATTAAGGTCGCCTAAACTTTTAAAGGCGAAAAATTGTAGATTAAGGTCGCCTAAACTTTTAAAGGCGAAGCATTTCTTAGCGAACCTTAGTCACTTTGAACGTTTCTATCTATCTATCTATCTACCTACCTACCTACCTACCTACCTACTAGAGCACTGCACGGGCCGTGATTCTCGGCCCGGGCCCGGCCCGAGCCCGGTACTCGTTGAAGTTTACCCGCCCGAGCCCGGCCCGGCGACTCAAAAGAGAAACCCGGGCCCGGCCCGTACCCGAGAAAAAATTTCACTTACCCGGCCCGGCCCGGCCCGACCGCAGATCAGGCCCGACAGAGGCCCGAGCCACTAATATAGGTGATGTTGACCGAACATAGCACCGATATCAAGGCGTTTTAAGTAGCAAATACCAACGTTTTGTTCGCGCATGCTGCGCTAACAAGTATGCCTTAATTTAGGGTAATTACTTGTAGAAAAGGGCCTCACTTTGGTAACAGCTGACCGAACACACTGGATACAATGAACGGTTATTTTTTCTACAAATACAATGGGAATGATCATGAGCGTTTGGTAGCAGATATTGTTGCAAGAAAATATATTTGTAGCATGCGTTCAGTTTCAACAGGGAGCGCAATAAGAACACCGGAGACAGGGAACAGAAGCCGGCTCTCTTCAGTTTGTTCTTATTGCGCTTTGTAATTAATTTAAAGCGAGCTCTACCATCAAACCCAATCATGCACCCCTCTGCATATGTAGCATCTGTCTTCATCGTAGTAACACCTTGCCAGGGCAGGACAAATAGACAAAAGAAAAGCCAAGTTTATTACCTCTGTTGTAAATACACTAACCTAGATAAATTATATAACGAACCACGCGCACCGCGTGTACTTTTCGAAATACGTATAAACAGCCAAACGGCCGAAGAAAAGCTATAGTAAAAGCTGGTTAATTCTGTATTTACCGAAGAGGGAAAAACGTCCAAATTAACCGAATGCCGAATTATCGAAAATATCGAGACACCAATAAACAACAGTTCCTTTCATTTCTGAATTTTCATATTCTTGATGAATAAGTAAATTCAGTACTTATTTTGCATAAGAGGTGAATGAAGGCCGCAATTTTCATAATTGGGGACTTCGTTCAGATATGACCACGGCTCAAGGCCACGGCGTACTAAGTCAAAATTTACTGTAAAGCTATCCTTTATAACGTACTGCCTCCACCAACAACACCACGTGCATGAAATTTTTTTTTCGCCGGAAAAATGGCCAGCACCCTATCATTCGTCCAACACAATGCAGCCAGCGAGTTTTATGCGAGTATACGGACTGCATGTGACAGCATTCCAGCATGTGAGATTGTGCGCCTTTGTCCGGAATCAAAACGAAGCTACTGAGTGCCGAGTAAATAGTCGACGAAACCATGGTCGCTAAAGGCACGATCATAGCCACGCAGTTCCGAAGGGACGCGCGCGGCGTACGTCCACATTCGAAACGAAGCTGCTGAGAACCGCAAGCACAATCGTGGATGGCGACTACGCAGTTCTAATGGGACGCGGTCAAAACGAAAGTGCTGCTTGTCGCAGCTTTAACCCCAGTCGTTATCGAGTCGTTCATCGATAGCGCCCGCGCAGTTCACATGCGCCGTGTAAAATCGGAAACAAAACAAGTTTGCTGCAGCTGCTGAAGCCTTGGTTTCCAATAGAGTCTATATAGTTTCCAACAACTCGATCCAAATTAACCCGGTTGAGGCAAAATATGGCGGAATTAACGAAAGTTTGACGTCATTAAACAATACATATGCTTGCCGATACCAGAGAACACGTCTCAATTATCCGATTTTTCGAATGAATGAGCTTTTACTGTAGTAGTTATGGAATTTTTTCGATATATCACACCACCGCTTGTATATAAAGTCTACAGGGCCGAAGGAATTGTGTCTCTATTGTTTGCTGCATTTCTTGTTGCCTTTACTTCTATATTATTACTCACCTACCTCTGCAATGTCCTTGGCCTGTAGAGTATCAGTAAATGAAAATGAAATAAATCAAGTTTTTGTGGCATAGTTTACAGTTCATTTCCTCACATGTTATTGTACGAAAAGACAAATTATCAAGAGATTCCGACTGTAAGCACGCCGTGCTCTGTTGCACCAAATATCTTGCCGCGCTACGGTTTCTTGAACTGCTTGCGCTAGCCGCAGGGGCGCACGAAATCTCCCGTGCGCGATGTGTGAAGCCGTCGGCGATCGTAGTTTCCAGACTTCCCCCACTGGACCAGATTTCGGACTTTTTGCATACTTTTTCATAATGACTCTGAGCATATCTTTCCAACTCATCACTTCATTTATCTTGTTCCCGAACGTCGTGCCACTCTTCAATATGGTCTATAAAACTCATCTTCTAGGCCGTCTCTTTGCAGGTTTCAACAGTGTATGTTATGAGCGGTTTGTATTATGCTCTTTTTTTTTCATATTATAATGGTGTATGCCTTGCTAACGATATGTACCTGTTGAAGGGGCGGCGATTGAACTGCGCGGGTAGTACTGGCCGGAGATGGACGAAGAGATTTCGAACTGTTTTTCGGGTTCGTTCCACTTTGGTTAAAAAGGCGAATAAGCTTCTCGACGCTTACTCAATGTATGCATGTGGTTCTAGGTAAGGGGACATCACGCGGTATGAAATTCGTAACTGCCTTTTTTCAAGCGAGATATATCGTCAAGCGAATGTATACTTTGCTTAATGGACCCCATACCTTGCTCACTATACCTATGTTATTCCTGCACATTCCGACGTTGTTGCGGCAGTATCATGTAGCTCTTGGACCCAGGGTTGCCAGGTTTGGCTACTTTGCGCCGATATGGCTACTTTTTTAGGCCGGTGGCGGCAGAAAAATCGTCTAGGCTACTTGGCTTTTCTTTGGCTACTTTCTTGTCCCGACAACTTGAGCAGAATTATCAATATCTGGTGAAGCCGCAGTCGCTGATGTGGGGCCAAAACGTGGAAGTCAAAGCGTGCATTTTGACTTCCATTGCGTGAATTTAGCACTTTGATTGAGCAGATAATGAACTTTATTGCAAAGGATGGCGCAGCAGCCTAAGCAGCCGTAAGGGTCACTGGTGGCGATCATAACATGAATATAAAAAATACACATTTATAACCTGTCAGTCAAGCAGGCCTCGCGCACACAACAAAACTCTTTTGTATACCTGCAGGCTGTCTCAGCGAAAACTGTTTCATAGGGCCTCATTTTGCTGATCGGCCATTGTTGAACGCGTCTTTAAATCACAATTGGTAGTGAACAGGAATCGAAAGTGCTCCGCATCCAGAGCGCCCTGCACTCATCGACATTGTAAATCGGGCATCCGACGAAGTGAGCACTGAAACACCAGGACACAAAAGCAAAGGCAGCAACACAAGTGCCCACTAATACAGTTCTTAATTAACGCTTGTGTTGACGCTTTGCCTTATGTGTCCTGGTTTCTTAGTGCTCTCTTCAGAATGTCGTACCAACTCGCCCACCAATCAATCCTTATAAGATATCCGACGAACGGCGCGTATCATTTCTTAGGTTTAGGTTCAGACTCCGGCTCTGCATTGGTCATCACGGAAGAAATTATTGTGAAAGGGGCTACAAATCAAGCTTCAATGCCAGCAAGTCTGATTTTGAGCGTCCTTATCACGCCGGAGACTTGGTTTTCTTGCCGCAACTTCTAGTCATTTCAAGATATGAAAGACGTGAGAAGAAAGGGTCATCTTTTCAACAGCGCAAACACTAAGTCATCATGCATGACATGATTGCTAAAGTCAACAATTTATACTGGAATATCAGGAATTATAATTTTGAAGTGTTCGTGCGGCAAACATTTACATTCTCGCCGAAAGGCTTTTGTATTTAGCGGTTTAAATAAAAATGTGGAAGCGGTTTTCACATATGTGCGGCTAGTTTTTGCTACTTTTACTGCCCTTGGCTCATGTTGGCTACTTTCTGACTAGTTTTTCCAATGTTCTGGCTACTTTTTGTTTTGTTTTTTACCTTTCAACCCTGCTCGCACGGACCACGTCGAAAGCTCAAACGTTAACAATTGGGCACATATAGGAGGCTGTGCATGTCCAAGTCGCGTAACATGACCACTGGGAGCCGTGGCAGAGCCATGGAAAAAGAACATATGTAACGAGACTCCGCGCAGACGTTTCGTTTAGTGTACTGCGGAAACTTTGAAGAACGTTGCCCCGCCTTGGAGCCCTCTGATCATGCTTTCGATGATAAGTTATAGATATTTAATATTTTAATATTTCATTATGTTACATTTATCACTGCGATTACAAAACACGACTACGGATATAATTCAATAATGCAATTAATAAAGCATAGAATAGTGAAATGTTAACTATGTAAGCGCCTAGTCTATCAAGTAGCCCCATATACTAGAAGCAAAATAATTTCAGGACTTATCTCTCATAAAACTTCTCCGAATAGCTTGCCCCACGTAAAAAAGGCGTTTTTTCTAGATACAACATGTGGAACATATTGTACGTATGCACAAAGTATTTGGAACAATCTCAAGAATTGTGCAAAGTCCAAGCCCGGCCCCACCCGAGCCCGCCACCTCAAACCCGGGCCCGGCCCTAAGCCCGGAGCTTCAGGCCCGAGCCCGGCCCGGGCCCGCCGTGAAAGCCACCTTACCCGGCCCGGCCCGGCCCACGGGCCGGGCCGGGCCCGGGTTTTCGGGTAGGCCCGAGCCCGTGCAGTGCTCTACTACCTACCTACCTACCTACCTACCTATCTACCTACCTACCTACCTACCTACCTACCTACCTACCTACCTACCTATCTATCTATCTATCTATCTATCTATCTATCTATCTATCTATCTATCTATCTATCTATCTATCTATCTATCTATCTATCTATCTATCTGTCTGTCTGTCTATTTGTCTGTCTGTCTGTCTGTCTGTCTGTCTGTCTGTCTGTCTGTCTGTCTGTCTGTCTATCTATCTATCTATCTATCTATCTATCTATCTATCTATCTATCTATCTATACTCGCGGACAACTTTTCTTGGCAATGCAGCCATAGGTCGGCAAAACTTTTGGAGCTCACTCAGACTCGCTCATGAAATATATATTGCGCTCAGAGCTCACTCGGACTCAGACTCACCAAAATTTTCCTGAGCCGGACTCACTTGGACTCACACTCACGAAAATTTTCTTCAACCGGACTCACTCAGACTCAAACTCACCACAACATAACTCACCCGGACTCACTCAGACTCACGGCTCGATCTGAGTCTGAGTGAGTCCGAGTGAGTCGACTCATGAGTCCGTTAGCCTAGAATTATATAGCTCTTTCGAGCGTGGTGTCAATGCTTTTTAACACCAATATCTCACGCAATCGGGGCTCTTGTTGGCGCGTTTTCATATGTACCTTCGATACGAGTTTTGAGTGCTCGCAAACCAGTAAGGTCATTTTTCTTGAAAGGGATGACAACATAAGATATATTTATTTAGAACGTTCCTAGAAAATTTAATGATGACGCGGGGGGGGGGGGGGGAGGGGTCAATGCAGCCCCGTACGTAATTCGCGCCTCTGATCAATAAATATTGAAATGATTTATCAACGACACTGCGTTGGAATATGTGTGAGTAGACGTGAGTAAAACCGTGAATCCTGGCAGGGCTGATAGTAATGCTGAAGATAGTAGATAGGAGATTATGCAGCGAAGGCTACAGTTCCAAATGGCGCGTATCCCAGTGCTGGTGAATGTAGTCCTACAAATGTGTTTTAGGGGCGAAGCTCCTTAAGCCGTGGGTCGTGCGTCCTCGATGTATGTAGTTGTAGGTAGCCACCTCTCGTTTAGTTCTTGGAAAGTCCGCTAGATGGCGGTACTTGTATATGATGAATATAATTAGGGGCGAAGCTCCTTATGGCATCACCTCGGCGGTCCTCAGTTGTCCATGCACTCTGAGTAGCCAGTAGGCACTGGCTTTCGACCTCCAAGGTAGTGCCTGTGTGAGATGTCTCCTGTGCGTGATTAAACAATAAAAAAATTCACAACATACATGTAAAATTAAAGTGAGCTGCGAGTCGCCATGACTCTCATCGACCCTTTAGTATAAATGCGCCCGATCTCACGTCGTTGATGATGTACTGCGCAGAATTCGCGGAAGATTACCGGTTTACCGACGCACCTCTGAAGCTTCGCCTACTCATCATCATTCACTCCGTGGATATGGTCTCGTCATCTCAAGTTCTCGTCTCGTTTCCGAGAGGGCGCTGTCCTATAGACATGCGTACAATATGGCGGTTTGGTGAAGGTACGCTAGATGGCGTTGGCGGTGCAGCTGCTCTCCGATTGCGCGGACCGCCGTACGAGTGCGCTTGCCGGATCGTGCTGCTTGGCGGACCATGGACGACGACCGGTCGTTGAAGTTTGAATAAAATTTCGCACACACTATCGCTTTGATTACTGCTGGGCGAAACCACTGAAGATTTCACGGTGTAACCATGATTGCTTCAGTCACCATAACTCTCATGGACCCTTTAGTATAAACGCGCCCGATCTCACGTCGGTGATGATGTACCGGGCAGAATTCACGGAAGATTCACGGTTTACCGATGAACCTCCGCAGCTTCGCCCACTCATCATCATTCACTCCGTGGATATGCTGTGTTTTTTATTTTCTACGTGAGATATGAAGAATACTGCCTTCATTTTTTGCATGTAGCTCTTTCATACAGGACGCAGCGCACACCAGTAAGATATTCGTATTTGCTTTCATTTATTCATTGTTGCGCGTTTTTGAACGCTTGAGAAAGCCGCGCTTTTTAACCTCGAACGCCGAGCGGCGTCTGCGTCGATATGAAACGCTGATCGCGCACAGCCATCACTTTCCACAGCGGTACGGAACGCATGACATACCGGACTACTTCGCGTACCATCTGCTCTTTCAACGAACTCATTCAGTGACTCTCCCTAAGCGTACGCTGAGCTTGTCTTGTGTATTACAGTGTTAGCTGCTTCTGGGTACTTTGCACGTTTAAAGAAAGTGTGCATTCAAGAAGAAAGTCTCAAAAATTGATTTAAACTTGTTTTTCATCCAATTCTGAGAAAAATGACTCATTACAGGGCGCTTCGCTGTAATACAGACTACTGCTACGCGAAAAAACCTCCAGGCCTGCGCGAAACGCGCAGTGCAGTCAGAGCGAAAGCTGGAAGAGCGGCCTTGCTAGAGCCTCTTAACGCGATAGCGTTAAAGAGCTCGTATCGCAGAAATTCCAGCGTTGGCGTCGGTGTCGGCGTCGTTGGTTGTGAGCGAAAAATCATCATCTTGTCCGTGACCTAAAAATCGAGAAAGATGCAAATAAAATGAATAATAAAAATTTTTGGGTGCGATTGAGGACCGAACCGAGGCAGTCTGGGTGGCAAGCAGGTGTTGTACCACACAGCCACGCGCCTACTTGAAATACTGTGAAAATAACTTCCTCGGCTTGGAAATGCACTGAAAATAACTTTCATGCTTTACAAATACATGCGTCCTGCATACAGGCGTCACAATGCAACAAGTAATATCGCAGTAATATTGTGTGGTACAAGCGTGCATTGCCATCGGGCGTCAGTATACGTTACTGCGCGTTGTCCCTTAAGACCACGTAGTGGGTGCATAGCAAGTTCGAAAACATTTCACGCGCGTAATTTCTCATTGTTTAAAGCATGCTACCCATTACATAGTATGCACTAAATGGTTGAAGTACGCACTATAGGGACAGGATATCACTATCGCGTTCAACTGTTAAAGGCGAAGCTTAAAGGTCCTCCAATTCTTTTTGAACACTCTTGGGGCAGCTGCTACAAGCACACTTGCATGGTACCTGCCCATCATAATTTTTTTATAGTGGGGAAGCGTCCACTATGCCGTTATTCGTCATTTCACGGAAAAGCGCGGTTCCCCTCTACACACTTGTAACGCATTATGTGCACTTTGTTGAAGCTGTGGCTGACGACGACGAAGAATTATGCCTGAGGGTTTTGCAATGAGTTGGAGCATTGAATGACCCACTCGTTACGCAATTCGCATTGCGTGACGCCTGCTTTTTACTTTACAGTTCTAAAACGCTTTATTACGCATATTAACGCGGTACCTTACCCGACATCAGGCCTGCATAGGGTCAGTTTGCAACGCAGTTTCAAGCACCCGCGTAGATCAGTGGTAGAGTGCTGGGTTGCCACGCAGAGCGCTCGGGTTTGATTCAGATTCTGTCGTAGGGATTTTTTATTTAGCTAGTTTTTTTCTAATTTAGCGCGATAGTGGTTACGGACCCCAGCGGCGGCGGCGGCGGACAAGTACGGCCCAAAAACGCACCTTGTTGTGATCTCATAACAGCTTTCGCTGTAGAAACACTTACAGCAAGACGCATCATCGAGGTGTCCGGACTCAACTGAATGATTCGAATCCCAGTCGACACTTCCCAGCATTCCCGCGCATAGAAGAGCGTCTGAGCCAGCAGATTCCGTCTAGATGATTGCAAGAAACTCCATGCGCCCGACCACTAGAACGCGCGTTTCGCATTCCATTTTCCGGTTGTACCGATGGGCCTTGTCGGCTTGTCATCTTGCGCTAGAGAGAGCTTCTCATGCACAACCGCGAAATATTTCATTGAAGGCTTTAATAGAAATGCTTCTGCTTTCACATTTCCTTTCTAACGCAGGTACAAAGTACGCACAAATTTAACATACATTCGTATTCTGCAAGCGTGCGTATTTTGCGTAGTGAGCGAGACACTCGCTTTGGAGCATGCGGCCATAATTTCTAAACCCAGCTCCAACGCGAATTTCTTCACAGCGCATGCCAGAACATCGTTCGCCCGGTGCCGCCGCCGCCAAGAGCACCAACGACGGCTCGAAACAACCATAAGAAGCGCCTACGAGGTTCGCGCTAAAATCAACGTGACATGGCACCTGGTGAGATGTTGGAAACGCAGACTAGTACAGCAGGTCGCGAGCTAGGTGGGGGGGACGAAATTGAAAAATTTGAAGGCACAAAGTGGAGTTCCTTGGGAGAGTTTGTTTTTCTGCTGGGAACGTATATTATTTTTCATATAGATGGATCAGCCCGCCGTCCCACACAAGGCGTCACGTGAGACGAAGCATGTACTTGTTTTTGTATAATCGATGACAGCAACTCTACGGCCGACACACTCGCTCGCTAATGCTTTTTTTTTCTTTTTTTGGAAAACGCAGGTATGGATAGCAGGCACTCCGCAATGAGGTAATAGCGCCCCCCATGCGATAGTTTGCATCGATACATCGTGGCCGCCATTTCAGCGTGCTGACAGTGCTTATGCATCGCGATGTAAAAAAGTGCGGCTATATACGCGGCTTCACGGCATGCGTGTTTTTGTCTCTGATATGCATGGCAACAATAGTGAC
>JALIZH010013929.1:0-60022 GCA_030522465.1 Rhipicephalus appendiculatus | reverse complement strand
AGAGCGCTACACCGATGTAACGGCGTCTAGAAACTCAAGGATCAAAATCTCGAATGCTTCCGCGTAGACGAAGTTTAGGGAGCGTGGCGCAGTGACGGAAGGCGTGCTTCTTTGTTATTAGGGATGAAGGGAATGGTTAGAAAGTTCGCGCCGGGTGACAAAAACGTATTTGTGAGAAGCTGGGGCAGTTCCCACACCTGTGAGGATTATACGTATTCAGGAACTAAGGAAAACATATTGACGCAAATATTTTAAACCAAGCTTCTCTGAGTTACAGATATCGGTGGCAGCGTCATACTTCGCGAAAAGCCCGGCGCCGGGAGGGTCTTCAGAAATGCGGCTGTGCACAAATTAGATCCTCGAAGGTGTTCCAGACACATGCCTATTTGTATGCACCGTTTTCCAACAACTGATATACTCTCGATCGTATAGGCTTGTCGGCGCTCCACCATTTCTGATATGGCAGTCTGATCTATTATTCAGGTCACTCGTGATTTGATTTTGCCACATTTAAATGTGGCCTTTGTTACATAGCCTTGTTTCACGCATGACCGTCCTTGTTGCTTGTAGAAACAGAAGTGCTGGGCTGTTAATCACGTTGGTGAAGGAAGGAAGCAAACAGAACAGAAAGGGAGAAGGCAGAAAGGTTAACCAGAAAGACTTTCGGTTGGCTACCCTACACTGGGGGGATTAGGAAAGGGGAATAGAAAGATGAGAGAGAGAAAGGAAGAGAAGGAAAAGAGAGAGAGAGGCAGTGAATTTCAGTGCTGCGTGTGGAATTGCACCGCAAGTTATAGGCGTTCACACAAGCCCGTCGTCCTCAAAAAGCACAAGAGGGCTTTCGCTGCCTTGTGGGCTGTCGAGAGATGTGGACGGTGCTGTAATAGCACCTGCACAGAAAGTGGCCGATCATCCAGTCACCGCAATGCGTTGGCAAGTACTTGTCTCTCTGAGGCAAAACGAGGACAGTGGCACAGCAGGTGTTCGATATTTTCGTCGGTACCGCAAACATCGCATGCCGCACTGTCAGTCACTCCGACTGACTGAGTGGAACGCGCCAAACATACAACAGACCAGACTGCATCAACTTAACCCTTCACTGCAACTCCAGCCTCCATCCGGCCTTCATCGTCGCGAAGCTTCGCTTCTCTATCGCCTTTGGTTGGGAGTTGCTTTCACGAAAGCATATACAACGTTTGGTGAACGTTCAATTATAGGCATGGAGGAAGAAAAGAATTTGAAGGGAGCATTGTGCAATAGGATAGCAATAGTGAAATAACTAAGAATAGTAGGTCAGGCAAGCACACGCCGACCTTCACCTGCCGCCATTTTCCCAATAGGGGAATGGTTCCTAGTTTGTTTGTTTTTAAGCAAGCAGGAATGTTTGCGAGCAGTAAAGCTTCCGGCTTTAACTGAACGCTCCAAAATAACCATCGCTGCCTGTCTTTCACATGTGAGACATTTTTGTTCGCTTGTTCTGAAAGATTTTATGTGCACTCACGCACGAAACAGGAAACAGAGTGCACTTATCCTCGTTGTGAGAACGGAGATCATTTATAAACGCAGATTTCCGCGATTCTGATTCAAACCCGGCCCGACACAGCAGGTAACGCATCAAGGCTTAGTTGTACGATAATTAACGTTTACCTTATTATATACGAGCTCTCGCAACATGACCGTATGCTGCATAATTTGCTCGCTATGACAATTATGTGAGTCACGACTTCTATATCCGACATAAAGTCTGCTCCTGCGTCGAGCTTAAAGGAAATGTAAACAGTGGTAAACTCTGAATCAAGGGAACACCCCTGACTATAATAGTGGCATAATTCATTAATAATTATTAAGTGCAAGTGCGACAACGCACAACTCGCACCACCAGCGACATCAGACAGGTGCACGCTTCAATACTTAATTGTCAGCAACAGCGCGATGCTTTATCAAATGCAAGCCACACAGCGGAAGCGGGCGCGGATAAACGCAGCACGAAGTGCGCCAAAGGAGACGTAAATAAAGAATAGGGATGGGAAAACAGAAAGACGTGTGAGTGTGTCTGGGAAGAGAGGTGGAAAGGGGAGGGGGAGGGAAATACAGTTGCTATGGCCCATCTTGCTCGCGCATCCAGCAGACTTATTTAGAGCCTCCACCTGCCGCTGTGTCCATCATCTTGATGAGGGCAGTCCGGTGTGGAAACATCTCAAGTCGGTGGAGATGAACTTGCTTGTTTGACACATCAACTTCCTGTTCGGGTTCTTGGAGGAAGTTGTACACTTCGTGTCCCCATAATTCCATGCAGTGCCGCTGGTCGCGCGACTGAACTCACCTTCGTGTCATGTAGCCGAGACGTTTCTTCGTGCATGATTTTTTTTTTCAAAGTTGACGGCCTCTTGTATCTTGTCTTATTCCGCCACTCTTGTAGCAATCGATTCATGTGGCACACGTTGTCAGCGTCGGTGTTGCGTTTTTTTTTTTTTATTTATTCAAAATGCCTTACAGTCCCATTGAAGGGCATTGAATAAGGGAAGCATCAGTATTTACAAAACAACAAAAATGACATAGAAAAACCACCAAATGGAAACGAAGAAAAGAAAAGGACAAAAACAAACAAAGCGAAGATTACAAACAGCCAGGTGCAACAACGTTATACAATACTAAAATGCATTATACAATACATAAAAGTACACTACATACTAAGTACAATAAGTAGTACACATACTAAGTCCACTGAATTATACAAAACTAAGTATCTGTGTTTGCAATCAATCCATACGCAATACCATATCGTAATGATTGCATCGCACTATTCTTAAATCACTGCCGTACAGCGAACGTCGTGGAGATTACTCAAGCAGCCATAGGGCAAATAAAGCAGCTGTTCTCGAATCATGCATGATGCATAATCCTCTTCAGGTGTCCAGTTTTATTTTTTTCACACTTTGCAGGAACACTCCGGCCCCAATGTTATCATAGGCACTTTGTGTGCCATATAGTTAGTCACTCGGTATTATTACAGTAACATGCTCGCGAGGAACCACATATGCAGACACAAGGTTTGAAAACTGGTTAACTATTATATAGAAGAAAAGTGTCATTGCGGAAAGTTCACACTTTTTTGTTGTTGTTTTTTAAGAAATTATTGCAGAAAGATGCTGTTAAACGTACAAAACACGTACTGCTTTGACGAGCTGATGGTGTTATTGCTGCTGCTGCACACAACTTTCCACGACAAATATCCTACCCGGGGGAAATTTCTAGGACCAACGGCTTCCGGTGACCACACACGAAACGGCTTCACGCCCCTGGGGGGCTTTTCTGTGGCAGACGCACCGCAGCATCACCACCACTGAACCTGCAGGATCGTTACCGCTTGGCCAGCATCGGAACACACGGCGCATTCGCAAAGTAAACACCTAGAACGGCAGTTCTAACCACACAAACAGGCGCGTGCACACACGTACGCACTCTGGCACGCGCACAAACATCAATACCAGTGATGCAGATTATTCGCTAATTGCTCGTAATAACATAATTAAATGGAATTTTAAGTCAGCTTGAGGAACAAAGATGGTATTATTATTGCAAACTTTATTTTCTTGGTTGTATTTGAAGAAAGTCCTAACACCTTCTGTATAGTATTTTACAGAGAGCATAAAAACAAATGTGACTGTGTATATAAGAAAAGGACGAAGAATATTTCGTCCCATGTGCTCCACATACTTTTCCACAAATGTTTACACCAATTCGCATCCGCCTGCAATGTTGTGGGGAAGTGTGCTTTTTTTTCATCACGAGTTTAAGGCCTCAACGCATGCAGCAGCATTTGGTGAAATCGGTGGTACATGCTAACACAAGAAACGAAACGACAATGAAAAGTGTTCGAATGAGACATACGATAAGCCATTGTGTTAGATAACTTCAACCGTTGCTTCAGCAAGACACTGTGTGAGGACAGCCGCACAACCAAGACTGTATTTGACTGCATGGTCGTTAATGACTCGCTATGTCGAAGCTATGACATCACTCTTCGTATTAAAAAGTTTCACGGTACAGCATTCAAAACATCTTCCTCTATATTTCAAAGGCAGAAGTGTGCCTTAGATATGATTCCTAAAGTTAAGCTGACCGACAACATTCTTGTACATGCTGCAAATGAAAGATTGACTATCGCTGGCAAATACCGAGCCACCGTTCACGCAATCCCGCATCTCCGAGCTGTTGCTAACACGGGCATTTTGCAAAGCACCATACCGGTTGTCAGTGCGTGTAACGTGTTCGGCAAAAAAGCTTATTTTCACAATTCGTGAGAGAAACAAAACAAACGATTATTGTTAACAGGCTCACTGTGCTCCAGAGGTGCAACATATGTCACTGTACGTCATATGTTGGCTGTTCACGCATGCGCGGAAATGTCTTCTTTTTTTTTCTGTACGTTTCTCAGACTGTCATTAAACAGTTGGCAGTTCGGCGCTTCAACTTTCTTCGCTTCTACTCCTCCCTTTTTCACGAAATGTATTTTGCGCCACGGTCAAGTGCACCTAAAAGTCACAGCTTGTCACGTAAACGCTATTCCGCTAAACTAAAACGCTCTTTCCGCAACGAACGTTTGCTGCACAGTAACGCTATCCTCTTAACCCCCGTTATCACACTAACGCTAAACTAAAATTGTCTATTATAATTCTGCAATGAACAATACAGCGACGAGAGCAAGCAAATATAAAGGAATTAGGCAAAAAAAAATTGTGTTTATGTTCCTGCTCAATACACGTATAGGACAAACCTAAACTGCTTCCTCTGGTCGTAATTAACGACTTTCTTTCATTGTCTCAAGTGATATACTGACGGAAATGCTGGATATAGTTCGCGTCTAGTAAAATATGAATGAAGCATTTGTACTGGCCGCATTGACCTACAGCTATAAGATAGACACCTATGTAAGAATGCGCTGTCCGCTAGATGGCATTTCGGTCCAAAGAAAGCCGGTGCACCGACTCGAGTTCGCTTAAAAGTACCTGGAGTAGTGTTGCGACATAAAAAAAGGAAACTCTATTCGTTACAATTTCGAAACGTGGCAGTGAATGTGAATGGCAAACGTGTTTTTTATTGTTAGGACTGTTGGCGCTATGCTTAGGGAATATATAACAAAGGTCACGCACACCTACAGAATGTCAGCAAAGGTCGTGGAAGCTCTACCCTACCCGGACATATGCACTGACCGATAGTGGTTACTTCATGTATAGCGTGTCTGTGAACTTGCTGCGGAAAGATTGAAATGAAATCGTCGAAGTGGGCGAAAACTCACGAAAAGTCGAGAAGCAACGTCCCCGTTGGTCTTCCTTCTATCGCAAGTCCTGCAGGGCTCGTTTTCATCCAGGGCGTCTGATAGCTCATACCTGAATTTATAAAGAAGCAAAAGAATCCCCACCGAGCCGGGCTTTCCAATTTGCAAGCCAGCGACGACGACAACCATATGTTCAGACATGTATGGTAGTTCAGGAGTATACTTGCTCAGATCTCCGTGAACTTTAACTGGAAGAAAAAAAAAAAGAAAGTAAGGCAGCTTGGCTTTAGATGTCACCTTCGAGCCGTCACCGCCATGTCTTTATAAAATCTTGCCGCGTCAAAATCTGCCTCCAGGGTGTCTATTCCGCGCTTCTATCTGAGCTCTGGTCACCGTCGCTGTCGCAATGCGCTTCTCTCCGCTATAAAGAACATTTCTTGCCATTTTTACTCAGTCTTTCGTCCTTCGCTCATGAATTTTGTCAAGCTGGTATATTTTTTACGTGCGGCTTCAAGAACAAAGTTTGAAGGCATTGAACATTGGATGCCCTGCGTAGTGTCCTCGGCAGAACACGATCCTTCGAGACCTCCCACCCTCCCAACTCCCCTCGTTCTTTTTTGTTTTTGTTTTCTTTTTTTCTGAATGCTGCCTTCTAGAAGAGCCAAATCCGTAATGCAAGGGACACCGACACTCACTAAATGCATTTCAATGACGGCACAGGCTAATGATGTTACGTCATACCCGTCTAGGTGTTCTGGTGCGTCGCTTATTTTTGAAGTTTGCAAATGAACACCAGCTGCTTATATTTCCAATACATTTTTCACTTATTACTATAACTCAAAACACTTGTTTGCATAAGTACATATTATATATATATATATATATATATATATATATATATATATATATATATATATATATATATATATATTATATGTTGTCGCAAGAAAAGGGGCTTTGACTCACAAGCGAAAAGATTTCTATTTGACGTTTCGGCCGTCTGACGAAGGCCGGGCCCACGGCCGAAACGTCAAATAAAGAAATCTTTTCGCTTGTGAGTCAAACCCCCTTTTCTTCTATATATATATATATATATATATATATATATATATATATATATATATATATATATATATATATATTGCTTTTGTATTTCAGCACTTATTGCACACCGCTTATTGCTTTAACCAGCTTTTTTTCTCTTTTTCATGCGTGCGTTGTATCCCAGGAACACACGCACTTATTAGATATCCTCCCAGGAAGGATATCTATTGGCATCTAGCAGCAACGAATGTTCAGCTATGCTGATGAGTTGCGTTGAGGTATGCTCGGATCGGTCCGCCACGTGTTTGCTCCTCGATATGTCTCCCCATAGAAACTGTTCTTTGTACTTATTATTTAGTTTTCCCCAAGAAAAGCTTCGGCCAACATCGTCGGTCTCGGATCCCTTTTCCCTTATCGCGTTAGAAGGAAGAAAGACGCGCGAGATCTCTATCGACCATCTATCGCCAGGGCAGCGTGGCTTTACGAGTGCAGAGCAGACGAAACAAACGCGTGAAACCAACAGGAAGCGCATAGAGAAAAGGGCACGTGCCTTCGCTCCATACATAAAAGAACGGTTTCTGCGCCATTGCAGTGTGCTTTTGGTGTGGCGCTCTAGACGCAGACGATGTCCATAGACAAAGAGAGCAGACGAGACGACATATCTAGGTCACGAGACAAACCAAGTTAGCTGGTGTAGAAGTAAAATGAGAAAGAAAGGTATTGGACTCAACAGAACGCCGAAATACGAAACCTCGAAGAAGATAAACGTTTGGACTTCTGCTCATGCGGAGTGTGCACAGTGTATTGTTCTAACGTGGTCCAAAAAAAGGGGGGAAAATAATTTTTTAAGGCCTGCGACATTTTTTGAAACGAGCTTTGTGCTTCAAAATCTTGGATGAACTAAGACAAAACAAGAACTAAGCCTCAGAAGCACGAAAACTTGGTAGAGTTTGTAAGACATGATGGGAAAGCTTCACAGTGGTGAAGAACAAGGACACGGGAAAAAGATTCAACAATATGAGCGCTGGTTTCTGAATACGAAGAAAGAAGCAAGTGTAAAGTACATGCAGCCAAGTGGGCTCTTATAATAAATGAGAAGACCCAGCATAATATCGCATTATATAGTCTTTTCTGTGTTGTGTGCGCAGATTTAAGTACAGCGCCCCATATGGTTAAGGAAATGATGCCGCAAATAAGGGTTCGTAAACGTACTTCACGAAAGAAAAACGCACAAACAGATAGTAGGGGTGTGCGAATATTCGACTTTCGAATTCGAATCGAATAATCCTTCATCGAATAATTCGATTCGACTTTCGAATAGCCAGTATTCGAAGTTTCGAATAATTCGACTGGACCAGTCTTTAAAGCGCGACAAAGGCCAATGGTGCCGCTTCGTTAGGTTGGGGTGGTTAAAACTAATGCTAACGTCGTCACAGAAAGCCTTCCGTTAAAACTTTCACCGATATACTGGCTCAAAAGTGAGCGCATGTTTATTTTAAAGGAGATTGTCATTTCCGCAAGTCATGACTCCAGCAGAAAGGGCCAGAGAACAGTGTGGGAGACTGTCGAACTGCTAGCGTCAAAAAATAACCAGCACTGAGATCAGACCTTATACTCAAGAGGTTCAAAAATACTTGAATGAGTTCCTGACCCTAAGAAAGGATGGTCCTTTGAAATAGTCAAAAGCGCACAGAGCTGCACTTTATCCAGGTATCGCTAAAATTGCTTCGCGATACCTTCCCATCCCTGCTACTGAGGCGCCCAGTGAGCGCATGTTTTCAACTGCAGGAAACGCCGTCACTTCATGGCGAGAAAGTTTGAGACAAGGTCATGTGGAACAGCTTATGTTTCTGCATGACCATTTGTAGTCTTTCGGTGGCAGTCATTCACCGCGTTATGTGCTCGAGGACATGAGCAGATTGCATTTCCTTGTTCTTTCTTTCATTTTTCAACAAAAGTTTTGGTATTCGATATTCGATTCGATATTCGACATTTTTAGCCACTATTCGGCACTATTCGATTCGACTTCTATTCGAGATGAAATTTCACTATTCGCACACCCCTAAAGATAGTGTTTTCGTACGGCCGTGTCGGTGGCAATGTATACGTACGGTGTGGTCGCCTTGTTATGATGTTGGGAGTGCATCATCATGCACGGGCACGCGCTCTCTTCGTCCTCTTCTTCATCGCCTGCTTCGCTCCCAGAACACGTGCGCCGATTTCGCCGGCGTGGGATGCAATAACTCGGATGGGTAAGATACCTTGGATGGGCGATAGAACAGGAACAGAGAGAGACAGAAAGAAACAGACAGAAGGACAGAGAAAGAGAGAAATAGAGAGAAAATATATAAAAGACAGAGAAAGAAGTAGACAGAGACATTGCAATATCCAGTTAATGTTTGCTGTTTATGTAGTGCAGACTTTTTCTTGTATTTAGGGGGACTGCCAATCAATCAGCTGTGAGAATAAATGTGTCAAAATTAATTTGGTAGGAAGAGTTTACTTTCCTTTGCATAAGGGCTTTCACTGGAGTGATGAAGGGAGGTGGTGCGGAAGATGCACGTTAAAGCGAAAAATCAGGTCCTCAGAATCTCAAGAAGAGCGCTATCAACTCTTCTGCAGACACTGAACACATGGCCGACAAAGGCAAACGAATGAGCTCTGCAAGCGTCAGAACTAATAAGTGCCCATGCCTCGTACTGTGCCTCGCACTAAGCTGCCCAGACTTCTGCGCGCAGCGCTTTTGGCAAAGTAGGCATTGTGACAAAAGTGGACAAAGCTAGCGGCAACTCGTTGCTTGACAAGGTGGCCTTTTTTTTTTAGCAGGCGATGTAAAAAAAAAAAAGGTGCTGAATATTTTGTAAACGTCTGTAAAAGACGATTTGCAACCTTTCGTCTAGAATCTTGTCACCAATAAACATACGTCATGAGGTATAAAGAGTGATTAATCGGTTTTCTAAGAAACAGTAGAGAAATTCAATGAAGAACTGTGTGATACATAAATCTCGCGACAAATACAAAATATATTCAAAGCTTACCATCGAGTACAGAAACTAATGCATGTAAATGACGCACGCGTATCCAAAGAAACGGGAAAAGTGCGTTCCATGAAGAAGAAACACAGTCAGTAGTAACGCAATAGCGTTCAAGCGCTCGTTTCGCAGAAATTCCGGCGTCGGCGTCGTTGGTTGTGAGCGAAAAAATCAGCGTTGCCCGTGAGCGAAAGATTGCGATAGATGCAATTGATGGAATAATAAAAAAGCTTCGGTTATAGTGGAAATCGAACCCAGAACTTCTGCGTGGCAAGCAAGTGTTTTTCCTCAGAGCCACGCCCGTGCTCAAAACTTCTTCGGAACAAAACACTGTACCAACGTTATGTAGTGCGAGGAGGGACAACGCCACATGTAATATTGCGTGTCAGAAGCATAGTATCACTCCAGGCCGTCAAAACATGGGAATTACGCAAAGAGTGGTTGGTTTAAAGGCCCACCAATTACAAAGCACACAGACATGATTATCGATCATTATGAATAACAGCATCAACAGCGTGCGCATGCTACGCAGGCCCGCGTGTTGCCTTACGGACGCGTAGTGGGCCCTTCGATGATTCGCAAAAGTAAGAATTGTGTCGTAGTGGACACATCGCAACTGTACTTGCCGCAAGCATTGTAGCAGAGCTTGAAATGGCGACTTTTCCTTGAGGTTTAGGTGTCTATATATACCGAGAAGCGAAGGTAGGCTAGCGATTGAGAAGGGGATGCTAACAGGCTCCGATTACGCCATCGCGTTCTACTCTTGAAGGTGAAGCTCAAGTGTCGTCCAAAGTTTTTTCGAGGAGCCAGGAACGTCTTTAAGCTCAATAGATGACCATTGAGCTCAATGACATGTAATGAAACTTTTTTTTACGCCAGCGTCAAGCGCCATATTATGGATCAAGCCTTAAAAACAAAACACTTGATCCGACAAAAAGTAAGGCTGTCCTATACGCCAACAGATTTCATTTAGGAACTGCATTACATTAGGCAGCTCTCTCCATTAGGCAGCTCCCTTTATCATTGTATAAATGAGCAACTCAATAGAACGTGCACCGTTCAGTTCATACGCACTCCGCTACAAACAAGGTTTGGTGGCCTCTCACTACGTTTTGTGTGTTCTCTGTGTGTCGAGCACACCACTAACCGCTACCACTATGTGACCGACCAAAGCACACGTGCTACAGGCCAGAGGTCTTTGAATAGCGAGTGGGAGCTAAGTGGATCCCCATCGAAAGCGGATTCGTGCTGGCAGCCTCATCCTCTGCATACGGTGCTTTACCAGAGAGCTCTTACACGGGGGTGTTGAATGGAGCTTCTTTCCTTCACGCATGGTTGGGAGGACGCCGACAAAGAATTATGCGCCGTGTCATACCGCTTTCTTAGCTGCGATGAGCCCCGCTTAGTTACGATGAGACTCCCCAGTGATAGGAAGTGCGCACTGAAAGCCCTCCCCCACACATCCATCGAGCATTAGTGAGCTGCTTTTTCGTATATTTGTGCAGGGCGCCAGAAAGTGGCTTATTGCAAGTCTATAATAGTACGGTGAGATAGGTTTCTTTCTGTCTAGGATATGGTGTAGAGCAGCTGCAGAATAACTTGATCCCGTCGAGGTAGTTAGAAAAGGCTTTTATTTAGAGTGACTGAGGCCACTAAGCTCTGGTACCAGTCCAGGTACTGCGTTTCTCTCCTCGTGCTTGCTGGCTCTTCTTCTTCGTCTTCTGGTGGTCCGACCGCGCTTGCGATGGAATCAACAGTTTTTTTGTGCTTGTACTCGGGGGGTATATACGTAAACGTGTGCTATTGCACATGCACACGGGGGCAGAAATACGCAGAAAGGAGATAAATACCTGTACATCAACGATATGATCGTACAGTTGGAGAAATAACGATTAGGACCCCTAATCCTAAAGAAATGCACTGCTACAACTGTTGTACCAAATGGCCACGAGGATGATTTTTCTAACTGAAACACGGTTTCTTATTCATTGAGAAATGGGAACAAAGAGGCACAAGGTGGGAGATTGACAATAAAAATGGCTGGTTACTTATACCCTACGCTGGAGAAATGGTAAAGAAAATTGTAGAGATGAAAGAGCGGAGGAAGTAAAATTGTTGTGATTTTTGGTTCATCGGATGACACGTGTGGGCTTTACGCGTGCTCATGGTTCGCAGAAAAAGTAAAGACACGTTCGTTGCCTTGTGGGCCGACGGGCGGTAAGAACGGTGTTCAAGGAGCACCCGCACGAATAGCGGCTGGTCATGCCATGGTCGCAATGCATTCGGAAGTAATTATTGTCTTTCTGAAGCAAACCGAAGACAGTTGGATAGTAAATGGTGGATGTTTAGGAAATCTAAGATGTACTTAGGCTCTACATCCCGGTTCTCCCCATCATCACTACGCAAATCGTCGTCGTCATAGCAAAAAAAATCAAGACGAAAAAGTTGCGGCCCAGTCACTTGTAACTCTGCCCTCATGACCGGCTGCTCAAATGAAGAGAACACGGCTGGCGACTGCGGACTTCACATAAGACACCGTAACAGGCTGACAGGCTTAAGGGTTCGAGAGGGTGGCGTACGAGGGAGAATGCTGCGCACCGTAAAGCATCGACGTTTCTAGGCTGGACTTAGGGTGGTTCGGTCGCTGAGACACCACCGGGACAGATCGGCCAGCATACGCGCTTCAGCGCAGGTCGGCCGTCTTTGAGCTTTAGATTACGTTGCCCGTCTCTTTGATGACGGAATCGGATTAGAGTTCATGTTACGGACGTTCGTTTTCGTGCCGCCCACATCACCACGTGGAAGAGCGGTTTGAACAGGCTTTTCGAGTACGGTGCACACGTGGGCTTACGAGGTCTAATGGATATTAAGCCTTGTTTTATAAGTTTAAGCTCCTTAAAAGGCACGTGAGCTATTTTTAACGATGCAGCCGAAACATTTTTATATTAAGTTTCACCGCACGTCCTACTCCTCTTGCGTCCAAAAGAAAACGCCCCACCCTTTCACACGCCTATGTGCGCACTCATGAAGGAGCAGAGCAACGTCGCAAGAGTTTGACTGATATAGTCAACGAGGTTTTTATACAGGGCGCACGCTATAATGATTTATGGATTAATCGAAATGTACTAGCTCTCCTTCACAGCTTTCACCTCTCTTTTGACACTCTATAGATAACAGCGCTTCTACAGCAAGGAAAACAAATATATAAGCATTCGTATCATTTTCCTCGCCACACGTGTTATTCAACAACCCGCTCTAACGAACTCTGCAGTTCGCTCGGGAAATTGTGGTACGCGGCCTCAAAACCTTGTGACCACTAAACGCGGGAAGAATCTTTCAGATTCGCACACGCGAGAAGGAAGATCACACTTCGCACGCATTACACAGTTAATGAAGAGCCTTGCTACTCGCGCGGAGAAAGTCAAAATTCCCGCAAGCACACGCACAAATGGGACGGAAGATGAACGTAGGCGCGAAATGAAATCTTCTCTTTTGACGATTAGTTTCTAAATGATATATATATATATATATATATATATATATATATATATATATATATATATATATATATATATATATATATATATATATATATATATATATATATATATATACACGGCACCCCTTTCCTTTCACCCCAACTCTTTCATTAAACGGGTTAATGAATTTTTATTTTATTCTCACCTGGACTAACTGAGTGCCGTCTTTCCTTTTTCTTTCGATTATTTATTCACAAATGTTACTGCTGGTTTTATGGCTTGTTCGATATAACTTCCATGTATACAGTCGGATCTTTCGGTGTTCCATAAATATTTAGACTTGGCATCTAATTATTAAAACGAAATATCATTGGCTGTTTCACCCGAAGGTGAGCCGTCGGAAGCAACACCAATGTTTAGCCTATGCAGAAAAAAAAGAAGAAAAAATTGGGCAGGATGATTTCCATGTCAGCGACGTTACAAACGTCTCACTGAGAAATGTGCAAGAGACGGTACTGAAAAAAAGCGTCATTGTTGGTCACTGTTCAAATGACATAAATCGCTCCTAGTTGTTGATAAAGACGGATGGAGTATTTGAAAACACTGTTTAAGTTCAGTCGGAGAGAAGAAGAAATCTACAGATGTGCCACAGGCGTCACTGGGTACAGATGCGTCCGAATATACTTTCAATTAAGTGTAACTAGGCGAACTGGTACAGCGCCAAAATATGCGGTTGAGACCTGTTTTTGCAAATTGCGGATCGAATGATAAATATGAAACATACATCTGTGCGTTATTTCGTAGTTGAAACTGAAGTCATAACCTCGGAACTTCAGACAATGGTAATGACCAATGCCGCCATTTTTTTTTCTTTCATGCGGCAGTAGGGGCCTCGAATCAGCATTTTAATAAGTACTTTGACGTCTGATTCGCGATGCAGACTCTCGAATTGACGCAATGTTCTGCAGTTTCGTTGCAACTTCAGAGGCAATCGATGCGCTTTAGACGACAGAACAATTAAACAGAACAATAAGCAATGGAACAGATTGCGCCTTACGAGGTGAGTCAATCATGATTTGGAGAGTGACACGACACTGGCAATGTGGTTGAGCCATAAAGCTTGGAGGCACGTTCAAACTTCGCGAAGGAAAAGATAAACGAACCGGGCTTTTCCACATAACTCAGAAGTAACACGCTTTGTTTCAAGATTGTATCTTTGTTGGCCTGAACAAGCCCGCTACTAAATGTGTTATAAACGTTCAGAGCGCATACTGATATAGAATTTGTTCTGTCGTGATAAATGCGGTCAAGGTAGCCGTCAGTGTAAACCTTCGGAACTTGATTACTAAGAATTCAAAAAAAGAAAGAAACTATTGAGCGTTTCTTCGGAAGGTTGCTAACAACACACAAATTGTTTTGATATAAGCGACAACTTGGAGAAACACAATCTGCTAGGTACGCCTTATGAATTAATGGTTCCTTAGACGCTGCGCCGTGCCCCCTAAAGGGCTGCAGAAATAAGCCTCTTTTCCACCCCGGCAGCGAGCCATGGCTACCTGGACGGAGGAAGGCCACCCATCTTAGGGCTGTAGTACAAAGAGCCTGTTCGAAAAAATAAAGTTCATTTCTCTCTCTTGCCCCCTTCCTTCCGTGCTCTTGCCGTTCCTGATCCTCTACAATTTGTGACCTTCTAGTGAGCTCTTTTTCAAGACGAAGAAAGACGTCATGACACAGGCTGCGGTAAAAGGGATGGAGCTTGTTCTGATATGTCGTGCCTGCACTTCGTGCTGATGCATATGAAGTTATGTGAGCGCATCTTCTTCCCCGTGCTCGGTCCACCAGCCACATCGTTGTGCTTGCAAATGTTGCGCTAAGTGGCTGTGAGGCAGGCGACCCGCGCTCGTGGATTCGGGCCCAGACCGCAGCATGCATTTGTCGTCCCGCGTGCTTTACGGACCCATGCGTTCGCCGACGCTCGAGAAGTAGGACGCACTACCATTCTGTCCTGTCGCCGAGGACGCCCTACTCAATTAGGTTGATTAGTGCTGTGTACACGCACCTGGCGCTGTCTCCTGTCCTCGGCGTTAATTATGTGAATAAGCTAACAAAGCAGGTAGTCGAAAGCAAACGCAGTTTTTGTATGTCAAGGATGGCGAAGTGAGGACTGGCCGCATAGTTAGTGTTTAAGAAACTGTTTAAACCAATGCTTGTACATTCAACATTGGTTTGAACTCAATTGTGACCGGACTACACTCTAAGAAAAATAAAAAAAAAGAAACAGTATGTGTGACTCCTTTCGGGTAGTCCTGACTTGCCACGTATATGACTCCCTTTAAAGAGGCACTGTAACTCTCTTGTGGGTCACACGACTTTCAGGAGAGAGTATAATGACCACCAATGAGAGTTGACATGCCTCTTTAAAGAGACTCATATACGTGGCAAGCCAGAACTCTAAAAAAAAAAGAGTCAAATGACTCTTTTTTTTTCTCTTTCTCTTTCTCTAATGTCTTCGAGTAGGGACTCGAAGACATTATAGAGTCGTTCAGTCTTTAAAAAGATGGAGAAATGGGCGCCAGTGCACGTCTTTTGAGGGCGGAGATATTAAACCTTTTCGTTGCGCCGGGTATTGCGAACAGAAATTGATGGTCATTAGGAATAGGCAAGTGCTGTCTTCGTCCTCTTCTTCCTCTCAGTCATCTTCATCTTCTGCATCGCTCCCCAAACACGTGCGCCGATTTCTCCGGCGTAGCCTGTAATAACGTTGATGGATGGAGAGAACAATCACAGAGTGAGAAATAGAAAGAAAGAAAGAAAGAAAGAAAGAAAGAAAGAAAGAAAGAAAGAAAGAAAGAAAGAAAGAAAGAAAGAAAGAAAGAAAGAAAGAAAGAAAGAAAGAAAGAAAGAAAGAAAGAAAGAAAGAAAGAAAGAAAGAAAGAAAGAAAGAAAGAAAGAAAGAAAGAAAGAAAGAAAGAAAGAAAGAAAGAAAGAAAGAAAGAAAGAAAGAAAGAAAGAAAGAAAGAAAGAAAGAAAGAAAGAAAGAAAGAAGGAGGAAATCTTGTCGAAAAAAATTCTCGTGAGGCGGCGGGACCGAAACCCGGAGGCGAGCGTCTTAACACTCGGCTAACCTGGCACGCGAACGGCACATAGAATAGCATTGTATGGTATCGTATAGCAAAGGGGTAGAAAAGGGAAGTGAGGGTGTGAAGAAGAAATGTGAGGGGGGAGGAGGAAAATGAATAGGGGAGAGAGTAAAGCATAGCTTATAAAGAATGAGAAAGATGAAATCATAACAAGAGAAAAAAAATGAAATAGAAACAGAGAAATATATAGAAAGAAAGGAAGCAAGCGAGAAATAGAGAGAGAGAGTGAGACAAAAATAGGAAAGAACCAGAAATAAAGATAGAAAGACAAAGAAATTGAAAGAAAAAAAGAGAGAGGGAAGGAAAGAGAAATAAACAGAGACAAAAAAAAGGCAGAAAAACAGAGAAATGAGAGAAAAACAAATAAACAAAGGAAGAAAGAAAGAGAACAATAAAGAGAAGCGAAGAAGGCCGCCCGGCTCCGCAATTCTTTCAGGCTTGGCACCCTTAGTGCGAAGCTGCCTTAATTTTTTTTCGGTTATCCATCACATCCTTGGCTCCCCAGTACCGCTTACCGACGGAAGATTAGTCAGCCGGGCTAAGCTTAACTAACCTCCACTTTTCTCGCTAGGTCGATTCATGTGACGAACAAGCAGACATGCGCTTCACACATTAGTTCAAATCACGGCAGGCTGGAACGTTAACGCTGTACTGCGGTTGTAATCTACATTTATCTGTCTGAACGTCTTTTGCACAAAGGCGCAGTTGAGGTGACCACCCGTCGTGAGACATGTTTCCTTCCTAACCAAATACTTTCCCTTAATTGACCTCGGTGCCTGTCCTCTTACCACTCAGTTATCTCTTTAGGCTGTAGAATCACTTCAATCAGATTTTTACGGTTTTTTAAGCTCTTTATTTCAAAACAATATCTTTGAATGTTAGTTCCTCCTGACATGCTTAGAAACGGATACGCTCATTTTGTAGCTTAAAAAAGTGTCAGCATTCAAGCGTGGACCATAATGATTCCACATATTAATTAGGTGGAATTTGCATAGCGCTTGCTCGCGAAACCATCGAAAGTACACCATGCTGCTCTCTTATTGCTGTTTTTATCACAAATATGAGGTAGCCATGCGCGACCATTTCTTTGGAATACGTATTTTTCAGGGACTATATTTTCTATCTTTATCGCCGCGTTTGGCGTTGCAGTTTTTTTTTTTTAATGCTATGACTTACTCTACACCAAACTCCACATTCATCCGCGCGACTTTTTTCTCAGGTCTTCTAATAGCAGGTTTTTAAGTAGGAACAGCTCGTTCTTAAAGGTTTGCATATTGACGATTGCAATGAAGATCTCGTGAGTATAATGGCGCATTTCCCAGTTTGTCCTCATAGCGAATCCATAAATTATATTTGTCAGCTTCTCCTCTAACCGATAATACCCAAAAAGTTTGCGATAGCCCTGTTTTTCGAAAGCTAAAAATCACTTCAACAAAAGCCTTCCATTAAGATATTGTTTGCAGTACGTGGCTGAGACGTGCACTGCGTTGGTCGCATCAAATGTGCCGTGTCCTACTGTCGTGCGCGTAAAATTGTCGAAGCACAATAAAAGAGAAGACTTAGGTTTCCAGAACTCTGTGATGGGAAAGACATTGATGTATTCCGGTACAAAGAGTCACTAGTCATTAGAGTCCCATCGCTTTTTCGGGCGATTGCCTCCCAACGACGTACCCGGGCGAATTTCGAAAAGCAGGTCATCTGTGTTAAACGTGGCTTGTCCATCTGGGAGCTTCGAGAAACGCATTTTCCTTCTGTTCTTTACCGGCTGGGCATGCTCGGCCGCGCATTTCGAGCAACTGTACAAGGCCTTCTTGTCATGTTTCACGTGAGCCTGCTCGCTCCCCGAGAACTCGAGCTCTGGAAAAGATTACTATATATATTGCAAGCGCGAAAATTATGTCCGCCTGTCTCGTTTGAGAAGTTGTATAACGATGCAGTGAGATAGCGTCATATGCATTTCGAATACGAGTTTCTTAATTTAGTCTCTCTCCGCCGCACTTCACCGTGCTCGGCCACGGATGAGGTTCTTATGCTTACAGCATAAGATAGAACTGCGCTTCGAGCGGTTGTGGTGCTGCTAGGTGCGAACAACTGCCTCGCCCACTTTGTGAGAAATGAATCATGGGCGAAGATGTTTCCTTTGGTATTCATTACTTCACGACGACTGAACATCTGTTATCTGTTTTTCTCATGACGTTACCTGTCCAGGTACATATTTTTCTTTGATGTGAGCTGGAAAATCAGCTACCCCTGCTTGTTCTATGATCCGCTTTGCTGTCCTATTTTTGTTACGCCTATAATTTTGTGTTCCATCGCACGCTGTCTTGTTTTTAACTTTACGAGTTTGTTATTCTCCATGCTTCTGCCCCACATGATAGAACTGGCAAAACAGAGTGGCTGTATTATGATACACCCTACTGAGTGCAATCTACTGTGGCGATTGCCCCAAAGTAAACCACTAAATTACTTGATGAAGACATCAAGATGAAGATACACGTTCAAAAAGCTTACGTACACAATTAATTTTGCCGCGCATTTTACACCAAGAAACCTAAACTTTGTTACCATTCAGTGAAGCTGTCACTTACTTAGCAGCCACCTCCAGTGACGCAAATGTTGGCGTCTCAGCGCCTTATGAACATAATGCGAGCGAGATAGAAACATATACATGCAACTTGCGACACGAAGCTTAGTTCGTTCATGTTTCTGTTTTCTCCATGCTAGTCAAGATTTTACTTCTAACCGTATTAAGAAAACGCATCACTAAAAAAGGAAGGGGACGAGTGGTATGATGTTCGTTGCGGATAAATTTATAGTCTTGAAATATACGTGCGCACTCAGTTAATATCGAATATCCGATGATTCGGAAACCACATGTACGCCTGTCGGGCGATCTCCCATCACGGCAGATTTGCTCCCAAATTGAGCAACATCACAGCTCGGCTCCTCGAACTGTTTATGCCACCCACTTAGGAGACTGCATGCCTGAGCGATCGTGTTGCGAATCCTTTTTCCTTTTTTGTTTCACGCATACTTAGACATCCAGCGTCGCATCTGCGCTTCTTGACGCAGCCTAGCGATCGGGTAATGTGAAAGCTAACGAGGTAGCGATGAAGAGAAAAAAATAGCCAAGCCGGAAAAAAAAAATAAAATGATAGAGAAGATTAATGGAAGGGACAGAAAAAAAGAGCTCCGAGCTGAGAGCCAAGAAGTAAAAGGGAAATGAGGGGAGCAAGATGCCAGAGGGGGCAATGCATGCCGCTGGCTCGCTCGTCTGTTTGCTCCCAAGGGTTCTTTCTTTCTTTCTTTCTTTCTTTCTTTCTTTCTTTCTTTCTTTCTTTCTTTCTTTCTTTCTTTCTTTCTTTCTTTCTTTATTTATTTATTTATTTATTTATTTATTTATTTATTTCCTTTTTTCTTTCTTTCTTTCTTTCTTTCTTTCTTTCTTTCTTTCTTTGTTCGCTTAGCCATCACTCCGTGAACCACAGCCCACACTGCTCAAAGGCGGACGCATAATCTATAGACGAAAGTTCAGGCATATGTTTGTCTGCCGATGCGTTTTCTTCACGTTCGCACCTAACGCAACAAAAGTTAATAAGTCGTTAAATAAATAAATAAATAAATAAATAAATAAATAAATAAATAAATAAATAAATAAATAAATAAAGTCACAGTTCCGCCGCAAGGGCGAAGCAATGAATGCGATAGCAAGAAATTGGAATGTCACACGAAGATCGACGTCCAGCTCGATACTTGCAGCTTCCCGCTGAAGAACAAAGAAGGACGCTCGAAAAGGACGTGCAGGCATACACAGGACAAGCGTGAACTAACAACTGTCACAGTTGTTACGCCTTTGTGTTTGAGCAACGCGCCTCAAGTTGGTTGGTTGGCTGGTTCCTCAGAATCTTGGCGCAACCCACTTTGGGGGATAGGCCATGAATGGGACGTAGTGTCGACAACGCAGAACCCGACGTTCTTAATATTTCTTCTTCTTTTAAAGTGCGGCGCGTGGAATGACTCCTCTGCGTCTCCTGCCACGCGGATGCGTCTGACGCAAGGTGGGGGGCGGTGTTCTTTTTTTTTTTTTTTTCGTTCCACATCATGAGTGGGTACAGAAAGGGGTCCCTTCTTCGTGCGCGTCTCAAGGGCAGTTTTCAAACTGAAAGAAAATGTAGGAGCGTTGCGTGATAGAAAACGCGCTCAAGCTCCTGTGAGAGCTGCATAGCTCCAGCGGTAAATGGTGTTTATAAATAGCCTGCCGTTGTTATGACGGCGCATGCATGGCGTGTGGCTGAGTGATCTAACGCAGCGTGCTGTACAGCGAGGGGTCACTGGTTCGAATCCCCTCAAAAAATCAGCAAGGCTCCTCGTTTGGCCGACTCGTTTATTTTTTCGTGTGCCGTAGCATAGCACGTTGCAGTGGTCGCGATGCGGCTCTTAACGTTTGGCTCGATCAGCAGGCGTCAAGTAGTGAGGTTGCTTACTTAAGACACTTGGTTTCATACATCGTAACTGGCAACCAAAGGCACTGTAGAGAAACATTTTCAGACAACCGAAACATTAAAGTTCGGTTTTAGGAAGATGCGCTTCCATTGCTACGCAAAGCAAACCGCCAAACCAACTGCTGCTGCTGCTGCTCTGCTGCTGCTACATCTCTACGCTTGTCAGCCCCCCATCGTTCAAACAATTTCTGACTACTCAGTAAGCAGCGTGTGCTACAGCCTAAAGGGTAGCTAGCTCGTACTATCATTTACAGCCACACAAGCTTCCTCAGTTTGAGGGTCCCACCAATTCACTCTTTCGTGCTTCATTAGAGTATGGCGACGTAATAGAGTTATACATGTACATCTGCAAGCGTAAGTGCAGGTCTGGGAAATGACGACACAACTTACATGTATGCCTATGAAAAGAGGCAAGACTAATAACCAGCGACATTTCCTATACACGACGAGAGCTTCGGGGACTGCATCACCTGGCCCACCTGCGTAATTAAGCGTAGTCCTCTTTACCGTAGACGTACGAGCACGCGGTGCCATTTACTTCGCAATTTTATTTTCCTGTCTCTGGGCGAGTAAAAACCATTAGCACAGTGCGCCCACATAGTGTGGATGGCATGCTGTTGCCAAGGGCTCTACATAAAGGGTTGTGCAATGTGCGTTCGATGTAATTTTGTGTTCGCGAACCGTATACAGCCTTCATTTAGAGGAGCGATATACCAACCTTTCGTGGACACAAGAGCTTAAATGTGACTCCGGCTGTCCACGTATGGACGACAACCACCCTGTTCTGAAAGACGAAAGTTCGCAAGCAAATAGTAATAGGGATTTCATCATTATACTGACACGGTCGGACTTAATGAACACCAATGCAACCTATGGAGCGTCTTTACCGGCGTCGACATGCATTTGAGCACTTTCGGCACAGCTTAGCAAACTCATTTCTAAAAACGGCGATGTTGCACGCACGTGCCGGTGCGCTGTCTCTCGGGAAGCTAAGCCCATCGGCGACATGGACATCAGCGGCGAGTTTGAGAGCACTTTTGAAGATATGCTTTTACATTGCCGTCGGATGTTAGGCTTAGTGAAAGGGGCCGTGCTGGCGCGTTCTTTCCGCTCGAGAGATGATTAATTGCTTATTGACGCTACGTTAATTGCGACCGCTTACAGGTGATTTCCACTTATTGAGAAAGTTACGGGGAACTGTCACCCTGTTATATCAGATTAACATTAAGGTAGAAGATAGGACAAGAAATGTTCGCAAAAAAATACATACTGTAGCTATAAAGTAAGAAAGGGGTCCTAGCGTTTGATCAACGCAGACATAAATATGTGAAAACAAAAAAGTCACAGTTTCGCCACAAGGCGAAGCAATGAATGCGATAGCAACCAATTGGAATGTCAAGCGACGAATGGCAAGCAGATCGAAACGTGCAGCGCGCCGCTCACGCACACATGACGCACGAAAACAACACGCACAGGACGAGAGCGCACTAACAACGCTCACAGCTCGACATTTAACGCGCTGCTCAAACAAAAACGACGCACGAAACGTATTCACAGGTACAGACGAGTGCGAACTAACAAGTGTCACAGTTGTTACTTCACTGTGTTTGAAAAGCGTGCTCTTTTCGAAAACGGGGGGGGACTGCCGCGAGCGAAGTGACCTACGTGCGCTCGGTAACTACAACGCAATCGTTCCGGCGAAAGCCCAAGACGTACAATTCTCCCCCCACCCCGAGATAAGCGTGCGTGCGCACGGGCGTCTACCCCCCCACTGGGCAAAGTACGCTTGGATGAGCGCCTAAACGAGCCCGTCGCGACGAGCGGGGCGCCGAGCTAAAGCCCCGCCGAGAGCGCCCTTTGCGCCATCTCGCTGGTAATGCTCAAAACACGCTGAAAACTCGCTGTATATAAATAGCTCGCCGTTTGAACGTTGGAGGACGTGCGCTTTCGTGGCTCAGCGGTTAGCGCCGCGCGCTGCAGAGCGAGAGGTCCCTCGTTCGATGCCGCGCGAAGCAAACATTTTTCGGAATGATTTTTCTTTGTGGCTTTTATAAATATATAGATACATATACATATACGGGACATGACCGCGACGGCAGCGGTGACGCGGACGCCGACGGCAAAAACCAGCCGAGAGTGTCCATCAGTGTTGCGGAGTTGCCACTCCGGAATTGTAATGACTCCGGATTCATTCCACATTTTTGTGACCCCGGAATGGAATGGGAATGGAATGGGGACAACTCAATGGAATGGGAATGGAATTAAGCACCTTTTGCACGGAATGGATTGGGAATGGAATTATGTCTTTTTGCGAAAATAGAGCACCTTTTCGTCTACGCGCTGTTTTTCAAACTTCAAACATAAGTAAGTCAAAGCCTCGAATATAACAATAAAGCAGTATTTTTAAAATGGCTTGGCTGATTACAAGCATGGTACCCCCCGCCCTCAAAAGTTTTCCGGAACACAAAATTTCCGAAAATAATATATTCCCGCTTTGTCTTTGAACATAGCCTCCAAACAGATGTTCCAGCTTGTAGTAGTCCTTGCGAGCTACGCAGCTACATGCTAGGTTAGATGCGCCGTGCACTAACAGAGCAGAAATTCGCATTTTCAGTGGAGCCCGCGTTCCGTAAGCTTGTGGGAGTGGCTGTACATTTAGAAGCAACGCGCCTCTACAATTCTGTCCTTATTCAGACTGTGTTGCTCCGAAGTTTGTCTCTATTCTTCGCGTCAACGCGGCTCTAGCCGTAAGTATCCATCGTGGGGAACTACGGCAGCGGCAACCCCCCCTATGCCTTGTGATTTTTTTCCCTCGGCGGCGCCCCCGCCGCCTGCTGTCCTCCCACCCTTCACTTCTTTGTTTTTGCTTCTTGAGCCGTCGGTGACTCGGACGCATATTCGAAAAAGCGCTTCTCTAAGTTGTATACCTGACATTGCATACCTGCGCACAGGCGAAGACAGAAAGTTCTCCTCACCCCATCCATGCTTGCGAGGCGCGCTTGACAAGTGTGAGTGCTGACGAGCAGTGCGGCCCAGCGTTCCGTATTTGATGCAAAGGCACAAGATGCCCAAGCGGTGCACTGTTCCAACTAATACCAGCAGATCTAGAGGGCTTTGTTCCCCATTAACCCAATCTTAGTTTTCTCCATATTCACGATCGCTCCAGACGCGTGGCAAAACTGCTTAGTCTTCTTGAACACTACTTTTGTCAGCATAAAAATAAGCTATGTCGTCATCGTAGCATTAACACATTTAAGCTTAAACAATATAAAAACGTCGCGATTCGTTCAAACATGCTGACCATGCAAATACTATACGTAGCGGGAGAAATGCCCCTTCGAGATATGTCACCAAGCTACTGTCCCTCGACCTTGGTAACGTCTCTTGCGTACTTTTGCAGTTCTTAATGCATCTGACGGCATCAGCTTTATGGGGCGTTCATTCTTAACTCCATGAAACTATCAAGAAGCCTTTCCTACGTTGAGGAATTACAGGAATGGAATTTAACTGCCCGGCCGTTCCCGGAGTGGGAATGGGCGAAGATTTATCATTCCGAGGAATTGAAAGGAATGGAATGGCGGCAAGTTCTAATTCCACGGATTGGAATTGGAATGTAATGGAGGCGCCCATTCCGCAACACTGGTGTCCATATAATTGCCATCGCAATAAAACAGTGATTTGCGCCCTCACATAACAAAACGGTAATAGGACAGCTAACCTGGAATTCGCGAAGTTTGGACCAAGTAAAAAAAATTGCGATTCCCTTCACGCGATAGTACAAACCTACAGCAAAAATAAAAATACCTCCAGACTACTTTCATTCGGCTGCAGCAGCCAAGTTTTTGCTGCAAGTCTCTGTCACGAGAAGTCATTACTCACCAAAATTTGGAAATTCTGCGTGCGTCTCAGCTTCTAATCATTTGTCTTTTCTGTATACTAGAACTGTCAGCGATGATCCCAGATGCGATAAAAACGAGACTTGCAACGATATCCTGGTTCCTTCTGACTCTTGGGAACCGGGAAGTGTTCCTGTGTTCTTTAAAGAACAGGAAAAAAGAAATAAATCGCCCTTTTCCCCCTCGACGTTCTCGACTTAAGGACACCCGCAGGGTTTGCAGACACACGATAGAGTGCCACGCTCCAGTATCTACATTTGAGAAGCTGGAACGCGTCTCACAAACCGGAATTTCCCATGCACTCATTTTTTTTTTTTTTTTTTTTTTTTTTTTTTTTTTTTTTTTTTTTTTTGGCGAGGACATCAAGTGTTCGTGTGAGGTGTTGCGAAAACGTCGTTGGTACGTGTATTGTATCCAAAGCCTTCCTCTTCGTTAGGAGCGCATATGCCCGACATGCGAATGCACGTGCAAGCCGGCTCACACTTCTATCTTCGCGACTTCCAGTGTGTCTTCCTTCGCACGTAGAGACAAGAGACAATTCTGTTTAGTGTCTGTTAGTATACGCCGTATACGGTTTCTTGCTGTGGCACTGCAACGCTCAGACCCGCAAGAAGCTCAACGCAAGAATCAAGCGGGATGTGTATATCACCTGTTACTGGGGTGGTGTCCTATGTCAAAGTCGGGAACCCTTTCGGCGACGAGAGACTGAGGCACTCAGTGTCGTTGACTGCGGAATAAGGGTGCGCTGCCTTGATCCCCTTTCGGGATGAATCCGCTTAGTTCCCACGCCCGCTGTACCGACGTGTGAGCTGACACCGCGTGTAGAGATGAGCAACGTGAGAAGTCGGGAAACTAGGGAAGCAGAGGCAATCCATCTTACTTGAAGGCGACGAGGTTGGCACCCGACGTTGCTATGGAACTTGGAATTGAATGGCGGAGCTCCGTATCACGCTGCTTTTATCGCTAGGCAAGGTGAGACACAGAGAAATCTTCTCCAAGCATAAGTATGACGACATATGATGCGCCTAGTACGTGATATAAAGTTGCACTTGCGTCAAAAGTATGGACCGCACTAGAGGTATCTTCCCGTGACAACAGAAGCATTCAGTGAAGGCTCCGCCCACAAAACTAACCTTTCACCTACCTTCCGCGTGTCTGTTATGTCACTGACAAATAGTAAGGTGTGCCGCGTCTGCCAACGATGCGAGAATGAAGCGCTGTGGTATCGTAATTTATTGTGCGAATGTTATGGTAAGATAGAAACACAGAAAGAAAGAGATAGAAAGAAAGAGAAACAGAAAGTCTTGGCGGAAAAATTGGACGAGGTGGGATTCAAACCCGCGTGCGCACGGATGCTAAGGCGAGCACGCTAGCCGCTCGGCTATCCAGGCACGCTAGCAGAGCATAACATCGACTTGTATAGTATAGTATAGCAAGGGGAAGGGGGGTGGGAAAAGGAAGCGAGGGTGACGAGGAGGGATAGGATGACGGGAGGGAGAAAAGCGCAGCATAGAAAGAAAGAGACAGAGAAAGCGAGAACAAGAATGAACGTGCTCAAGAACTTATGTAATCGCGGAAAGCCGCGACTCGGATTTGAACATATGCGGCTACGCAGTGTTAAAAAAATAGCAGAATATGTCTGCACGTTGAAAGAGGACGCAAAATTAAAAAAAATGCCCCCACCTCCCCGAAGGGAAATGGTGAGGAAATGCGAATGCATTTCTTGCGCCGACACCGACTTCTGCCATCGCCTTGAGAGGCGCCCAGCCAGCGAACGGTCGAGAGTGAGGCGCGAGCGGACGGGAGAGTGGGGCGCAGGGAGGAGAGAGGGCGAACGGCGAGAGAAGGAGCGGCGAAGCACTGCACCTACCCTCTCCTGCACTCTTTCGCACCACATGCTCCGGTTGCTAGGGGCGAGCATAAGCGCGCGCGCCCGCAGCTGTTGCTATGGGAGAGGGAGTGAGAGCGGATAGATAACACCTGCCGGCGCGCGGACACCTCCTCAACCTATCCTCCTCCTCCTCCTCCGCGGACGCCACCGGATGCGCCTGACATAGCCCGACTAAGAAATGCATTCGCATTTAAAAAAAAAAGAACGTTAAATAGCGTGCAACACCAACCACGTACTACACGCACGCCTTGTGTTGATGTGTGTTCTCCCCGTGTCCCTGTTCACCCTACGCTCTCCACTGCGAAGTTTACACAACTAATTCACGTCATACGGGACGTCGTAATATAGATATACTCTGTGTAACATGTTGGACAACTGGAAAGTTATCGCCAAACTTTCCAAGGCGAGAAATCAGAGAGAGAGAGAGAGAGAAATGTAATGCGGAAAGGCAGGGAGGTTAAGCGGAAGATAAATATCCGGTTTGCTACCCTGCACTGGGGAAGGGGTAAGAGGAGACAGAAAAGTAAGAAAGAACCAAAGAGGAAGGGAGATGAGTAGAAACACACACACACGGGAGTATCATAAGCGATTCAGCAAGGCAGGCGATTTCTCTCAGAAACTTCAGCAGAGAAATCGTAAATATCCGAGTAAGCCGTGCTAAGAAGAAATAAGAGTACTGCGGGCGAACTGGAATTACGAACTTGTAGTGCATCTAAGAAGTCAGACAGCCCAGCATGTGCGTGCGAAACCCAGAGCAATATATTTAGATATTATAGCCTAGCACGCGGCGCCGTCTATTGCTACTTTTGTTTTGTTTGTTTGTTGTAGCTGAAGCACTTTGCGAGTGCGTTGACGCGGCGTGAAATAAAAAATAAGAGTCGCACTCATACAAAAGGATTCCAGGGAACGCATGAACATTTACGGCATTCACTCCGGAATGTGTTCGTGTTGACTGTTCGCAAGCGGTGCTCAGGGCATTAAAAAAATAATAAGAAGAAAACGGCCAAAATAAACTCAGGAATGCACATAAATAACCGTGTCGCGCGACGCGGAACGGGCAAGAGTGAGTGCATCTCGTAAGGCGCATCATGAGTGTTTTTAGCCGACGAAAAAGTGGCGACGTTTTCCGAAATTTCTTTCTTTCTTTTTTAGTTCTATATGAAGAGAAGAATGCGTGCTGTTGGGACATTTTAGAGATGGTTGAAGTGCGGGAGGAAATAACAAATTTATAGAGACGCGATAGTCACAGCCACGAATGCGTTCAAAGAGCAGCGACGTGCGAATAGAATGTTTTCATCTGGAGAAACGCGGCGATGGCATCGCAGTAGTTCGCGACGGAAAGCGGTGCTAGCGAAACAAGCGCGAGGCGCCGACTTCTGTAAGCGGCGTAGCGAGTAGATGCGAATTGTTAGTAGTGATGGGAAAGACAAACGAATAAAATGTCTCGAAAGAATGGAGACTCGCAGAGTGTGAAGAGAAAATGATGCTAATGTAACATACTGCTTCTTAAACAGCTCGCATGGCAACGTAGGCCACGACACACCCCTTTCTCTTTACTCGAGGATGACACATGGAGGGTCATTGACAATGGAAACTTCACACAGCATTTACATCGACAGCTCAAAGGCGTAAACTGCTTCGCAGCTGTACATGCTGCAAACTATGAGCCAACGACGAATGACGCGCCATTTGGCCGCGGGATCGAATCCCGGCCGCGGCATCCGGATTTTCGTTGAAGGCGAAAATGCTTGAGGCCTGTGTAGGCAGTGGCGTAGCCAAGGGGGGGGGGGGGGGGGGTTGTCCAAACCCTCCCCGAAATTTTTCAATTTTGCTTGCGTGTATATACACGCACACATACAAACGCACGCGCAAACATACATAAACTATGGTTGAACCCTCCCCGAAAAAAAATTGCTGGCTACGCCACTGTGTGTAGGTGCACGTTAAGGAACCCCACGTGGACAAAATTTCCAGAGGCCTCCACTATGGCGTCTCTCATAGTCATATAGTAGTTTTGGGACGTTAAACCTCAGCACTTATTATGAATGACGCGTCATTTATAGCGGCTAAGTATTGGGGCCAAGTTGCGCTGTCTTTCTCAGAACGCCTTGTATCCTATTCCCGTGCAAAGCATTCAAACAATTAGCTTGTTTTGTTCATAGCGGCCACGCTCCGGAACGTATGCGTGCGCAGGGTTCCCCTTCAGGGGGGGGGGGGGGGACCCACTCTCTATTATGTCAATGTATGAGGCTTACATTGCGCCCCCCCCTCCCCGAGTCGCAGCGCCCCCCTCCCTATTATGCACATGTGTGGCACTGGCTTCGCCCCCCCCCCCCCCCTCGTGCGCATGCCTACGCTCCGGAAGAAAAGGAGCAAGCAAGAACTCCATTTGTTGTTGCTTCGTTTCGGACTTCGCATCGTTTTAGGCCGAGAGATAAGCCTTACGCTTGCAATAAAAAGAAAGAAAAAAAGAAAAGCCTTAAACGGTTTTCGGGATTGTCTGACGAGAACACTCAATACTGGGGGGTGCATTTCTAAGTTTCTTTCAGGACGCAGTCACCAAGAACAACTGAACCGTGCCACGTTGACATTATATATAGATGCTCCAGCTTCGACTCAATCTCTATGATTTGATACGCGGGCATTTATTATGCGGGAAGCGGAAAGGTTCCCCTCTTGGTCTATAACAAATCCTTACGTAACAGCGTTCACTTCCAACGCAGTGATTTTCTCTCCACAATGGTATTTTGGAAGATGAGACAGCATTTATAAAGTAAAAGCATCCAAGCGTAGGTGATACATTCGCAAAAGTTTATTAGGAGTCCTGAAGCCCGGTCTTTTCAGACCGACGCAAGGGCCCCGTCCACGTCGGTGCCGTCAGGCCGAGCCTTATGGCGCCATCGTAATGAACCAGCTGTATTTTTCATTTTTTTTTTGTTCCAACGGCAGTATGTAGAAATTCATGTTGCACCCAAAAAGGCGGGGCCACATGGCTCTTACAATTTATTATTACTGAAAAATAATTTTTACTGCCTCTTTTTAAGCATATGCAAAGCGAGGCTGCGTTAGGCAAAGCCCTACTTTTTCTTCAGCGAACTGCACAGTATGCGCCGCTATATTTCTGGCGACTCTCAGCGGTAGCGGTTACCGTGTACGCAACCATTCAAGGGTACGCAGGGTGTAGAATAAGGGCATTTCACACTTATGGACAACGCAATCTTTTCAGCAAATATAACACGTTTTATTACAGTAAAAAATGAAAATAACGGATTGTGGAGCTACTTCAAGAAATGCGTGTGCAAGCGCTTTCAGAGCCTTTCTTCATTTTCAGCGGATTATGTAAATCGGGATCACTTCAAGGATTTAATAGAAATTCGAATTTCCAATAACCAAAACATGAAATCGTGGAATGTATATTTCACATACCCACGTTTGTCAGAGCCCTATACTGCCCCATTCGTTAAGCTCTAGCCTTTCCGGCCTGTCTAAATAAATGAGTTGCTGTGGGCGTGCATAATATTTTCATTTACCTGCATGTATAGAAACTGACTTCCGTATCCGTTCCTGTAGTGCACGTATGACAACAATGGGGAAACGAACCCGCGTAGCATGGTCTAGCTGAAGGCATACCCTACAGGTAAATTTTTTTCTTTCTTGTATTTTTTACCACTGTTTGCTTTATTTATTTGTAGCCATAGCCACTGCGAACGAACGAAGATATTGTCCGTTTGGTGCAGTCTACACAATCCACTGAGTAAGCCCTTCTTTTGTAGCGTGTTCTGGGCTCATAGAACTGGTAGAGGTGGGCGAATAACCTAAGGTGCAGACCAAACAGCGAGCAAATCGCCGCCACCTGGGGACCAGGAAGGAAAACAGGTATCTACGTATACGATGTAAGGGCCAATTTCCTTTCGATCTGCTGCTTCGCTGCTTCGGGGCTCCAGCAGGATACGAGACCGCAAATTATTCAATTTGTGAGGCGCTTTTCTCGGTGCCGTGTTTGCGGAGAGAGCGCGAGAAATGAATAATACGCTCATGGCTGGTGTTAGTTCGGCGCCATCATTCACTGCCGTTGATGTGGTTGATAGGGCAGTGCACTTCTCGTAATGTATGCATCATTTCGAGTTAATAAGCACGTCGTGAAATATACAAACGGAACGTACGCTTCACAATTTCTTCAAGGAACAGTGTCCTGGTTATAGTTACGAGGTTCAGTAAATCGTTCCTTGTGAGTCGAACCAGAAAACTATCATCATCATAAACGGGTATGGACCACAGAAATTGGGTAAATGCCACTACTCTCCACTTGTCCACTAAAAATGAAGAACGTAACCGTTAGCCTAACAAATGGCTGCGAAGCGATGGCGGTGAGCCAAAGACCCCGAGTACGCACAACGAGAGAATATTATAGGGAACGGAAAAGGCAACGTCTGCTGCGAGAAGACCCCGAACCGATGGAAGGCCTACGCCAACGGCGACGTTCTCGTATATCTATGAGAAGTGTGAACGCTTCGTTTGAGCGCGAGTTTTTGTCCAAGAGTTTGGTAAGACACGTTGCTGGGCTAGTTAGTTAGGATTCGTAATTGATAAGGCGTAGCGCATCACGACAGGGATAGGGAAGGACACACACTCACAGCGATATTTTGCAACTAGTGGTGTTAATTTGCGATCACACATGCTAATTATACAATAACAGCAGATCGATGAAAAAACGTGGGAACAACATGTGAAGATTCAGCACAGAGCACGCACGTGTAATCACTGATCACACAACAATTTGCACACGCCTACGTCAAACTGATGACTCCAGACACTTCATTTCCTTAGCCGACAAAGGCTAAAGAAGGCACATTCACACATTTTTATTTCATATTGTCTATTTCGTAGGCTTCAATTATTTCGTGCGTAGTTCTGTTTCGGGCGGGTGTTTTCAAACACTGGGACTCAACCGCACCTCTGGCAGTGAATGCCCAAATGACCAGATGTAGCTTTTTCTACATTGTACATGTGGTTCATAAATCTTTGGTTAATGAATCTTTCACTTTGACCTATACACAAGCGTTCACATGTCAAAGGAATACAATACACAACGCCTTGACTGCAATTAACACATTTTTCCTGGTGCTTGATCATACAATCGCGCTTCTCGCTACTGTCTGCATCAACCTTTTTGCACATCCCTTGCAATCGTTGGAGAAGAGAAAACACCACGTGAGCATCGGACTTTCTCGCTACCCTTCGCAAATTATGGGAAATGGCGTGAATGTAAGGCACCACAGCAACCTTGGTTGCTTTAGTGGTGGCTGTCTGCTCACTGGCGTTTGCCTTTCCCTTCCTACTCACATTTTCGGCGACAGCGGTCAACAGGCGCAGGGGATAGCCAGAATCCATTAAACGTTTAGCCTGGACCCACAAGCTTGCTTCAAGCTTATGGTGACACGACTTCATCAGTGAATTTTGAGAACAGGAACTTATTACAGCATGTTTTACCAAATTTTGAGTAAGCAGGCGTAAACGGAAGTACCGGCTTATTTCCTTGCGGTTCATAGCAACACACCTGTTGGCGAAAAATACAGCTCGAGGTCTAAAAACCTTATGAAGTTGTCCTTAAGTACTTCATGCGTCAGCGCCAAAGGAGATAACACCGTCATGAGCATGATTAGCGTTTCTGAAACTACTGCGTCATTATTGTTAGGTTTCATTATTGGAAACCATCAGATAGTATTTTACGAACCTAAAAACAGCAACAACATCCGCGTGCTTCACACGCTTGTCAAGAACCTGGTGACGCTTAGCCAAAAACAGGCTAGTTAAGTATGGGGCCATGCAGGAACCTATGTATACGCCATTCTTTTGTTATCACAGTGTTCTAATTCCACGTCAAATAAGTCGATGAAGATAAAAGGAAAGTAGCTCCAAAAACTGTGCACTCGATATCTCGGCAGCATTTTGGAATTGGACCACTCCTAATCTGTCGACACCTTCGGATACACAGGTTATCAAATCGGTCTGAGGAATGGTGTACGTCGAGTGAAAATGCTAGAAGATGCATGTTTTCCTTATCAGTGAAAAACTGTAGTACTTGTTCCGACTTTTTTAACCAAAAATGGGTCGCTTAAGAGTTATCAACTTCAAGTGGATTTGTAGAAACAAAGCTATGCACTTTTGCCAGGTTTCATTCTCCGAGATGATCACTCGGAAAGGACAATAAATTTTACGCGTTTTCGCAGTGAAAAATATATCTAGTTCCACTTTTTTTGGTCTTCTCCATCAACCTATAGGCAGACCTCCAATAATAAAATTCTTGCATAGATTTTTAGCGGTAGATTGCACTTTTTCGGACGAAATTTCATTGTGGGTATCAAAAACAGAATGAATGGCTTCCGAAGCCTACGCCAGATACAACGATTTACGCATAGCCGCGAAACCACCGTCTTTATCGGCTGGTAGCAGCGTGAGCGAGATGCCCTTCAAGTGCTTAATAGCCCCCGATATGGCAAACCTACCGCTCGGAGGACGGACACGCATGTGTACGTCGACACCTTCAGATACAGACCTGTCTAGGTCGCCTACAGGGACTTGTTTTGAAACATGTCGAAACATCCCTAAAAGTTTCGGGCTGGACTTGCATGGCTCGGCGGTGAACTTCGCTCCACACTCGAGCATCTTCTGTATAGTTGCGTCCTCAGCCCCGGCAGAACTTGCTTCCAAAAGAATTCGGTTGTCCGGTCAGCTAGTCGTGAATATTGCCGCCAGTTGTTGAAGGTTGTGCGCTGCCCCAGAAGCCGCATTGGTTGATCTCTGTACATGCGAGTTTGCCTCTGCCACTCGGATCGCGCAGATCCGAGTGGCAGAGGATCTGCATTCTGATTTTAAATGCGAAGCATTTCTTAGCGAACTTCGGCGACTTTGAGCGTATCTATCTATCTATCTATCTATCTAGCCGCCTACGACTTTGGGCTCTCCTGGCCATATCGTTCATGGGATTTATACCAAATTTGGTATGGCATAACATGACTGTATGACTAACATGAATGACTGGTCATATCATGAAAATCATGAATAACTTGTCATGAAAAGTATGATTTACACGCCATGGCCATAGTGCTCCTGAGGCCGTTTCCTTAATTTGATGTATCCAAAAATTGGTACGATGCGACATTTCTGCATGACCAACATAAATGACAGGTGGTAATATGAAAATCATGACCTGCATGTCATGTATCACATGATTTACATGCCACGCTCATGGCGCGCTGACGGCCGTTTCGCAAGCTTGATAAACACCAAATTTGGTATTGCGTGACGTGACTGTATGACGAACATAAATCCCAAGTGGTAATATGCAAATCATGACATGTCATGTGCAACATGACTTGCATGCCACACTCATGACGCTCTCGGGGCCGTGTCGCTAGCTTAATATACACCAAATTTGGTATTGAGGGACGTGAGTGTATGACGAGCATAAATGACAAGTGGTAATATGGAAACCATGACATGTCATGTGAAACATGACTTGCATGCTACGCTCCCTGGCACTCCCGTGGCCGTTTCGCTAGCTTGATATACACCAAATTTGGTATTGCGTCACGTGACTGTATGACGAACATAAATGTCATGTGGTCACATGGAAATCATGACATGTCATGAGTGACATGACTTGCATGCCACGCTCATGACACTCTCGTGGCCGTTTCGCCAGCTTGATATACACGAAATTTTTTAAGGCGAAGGCATTTAATGTCTCATGCTCACGTCCGTCCGTCCGGTCGTCCGTCCGTCCCACCAGCCGTGCCCTGGCACGGTGCCAAGTGGGCGCCGGGGTGCGCAAACGGACGCCGGTCGCGTTGGACTCTACAGCGCTCGCGCTTTGCTTGCGTAGCGTCGCTGGGCCCAGCGTCTCTAATCATGCAAGGAAGGAGACACGCGCATCACGTTCCATTCTTGCCGACCCCGTCTCAGTGAGTACTGGCGTTCGAGGAACACACTTTGGAATTGACAAAGTGTCCGTCAATTTAAACGCTGGAACGCGGATGGCGTCTGCATGATGCGCAGAGCGCGAGAATACGAACGCATGCGAAATGGTGGTAGATATTGGTCTCGCGTCTCGGTGCAATTCGAGGTAAGAAATTAAGCGAACATAAGTGGCAGGTGGTAACACGAAAATCTTGGCATGCATGTCATCTACAATGCCATTTACATGCCACGCTCGTGGTGCGCTTGCGTCCACTTCGCTAGCTTGATATACGCCAAAATTTGTGTTGCGGGACGTGACTGTATGAAGAACACAAGTTACAGGTCCTAACATGTAAATAATGACATGCGTATTATGTACAGCATGATTTGCTCCCTGCTGGCTGCTTCGCATCATATCGATTCCCACAGTGCGTGGGATCTGCCGGTTTTTTATCTACTACTACAGACGGCTAACTTCGACCATAACAACTCTGCTGTAAAAGAAGGAAGGAAAGAAAGAAAATGTGTTGCAGATGGGATAGCTGCCAGGAGGCGTTCACCGCGTATTGGAAATGTGAAATAGGAATATTGACTGCTGAGCTGTTCCCATTTCTTTTTCTGCAAACTGGTTTCCATCGAATGCGTGCTTTGTGTTATTGGTGTTTCAGTGCTGGGGCTTTCAATTCTTCCAATGAAATCGATAGCATTCCTAGTTTCTTTCTTTGAGGTGTGCTTCTCTTTGCCTTTCAGAGGCGGTGGCATGGAAGTAAGAAAAAAAGCAAGTCAGTGGCAGCAAAGGTAATCTATAAAGAAATTAAACACTAAACGTAATCCTTAGTCTCCGTTCATATGAAGCGCTACAAAGCATAACTTCCCGCTAAAGTTGCAATGAAAAGGCGACCGGCAGGTATTGTGGCATTGGTTGCTATTCGGTGTTGGTAGCGAAGCTGCAGGGGGTGACCAGAACGAGATTACGGCAGCTGCAGGGGAGCGAAGCATCACAATGGTTGGCAAGGTTTCCAATCTCGACTGAGAAAACGGCTAAGAAACTTTCCATCTCACCGCTAGTGTCAGCTCCTCATTCGTATCGTTTTCATTTATTTATTTATTTATTTATTTATTTATTTATTTATTTATTTATTTATTTATTTATTTATTTATTTATTTATTTATTTGCTGTTTACCCCCCATTTTGTATTATCTATCAGCATCAGGAATCGGGGAGTCCAGGTATAGATTCGTGCAAACACACCTCGGCCAGACGACTCGAAAGAAGAAGGTGGAGTCGACGACGCTCACCGCAATGTAATAACCGTGCGCCTCCGGTCTTTTGGCGCGCGACAAAGCCGTCGCGGTTGACTTTTTCTTGATGTTCGACGCAATTTCGGGTCCGTTTATGTTTGCCCACCTTTTTTTGTGGCGTTGCGGTTCTCGCATTCTTTATTTTCACTATTTGTATGTGTGTGTATATACGTGTCCGAAGCCCCGAGGGTGCTCAACGTTATCAGCCTGCAAGAAAAGGGCTGGAGATTGATTTCGCAGTACCATCGACATGTTTTCATGAGGCCGCCGCATCCTCTGATTCTCTCGGCTTTTGTGGGCGTTCGAAATGGAAACTGCAGATATATTCTTCCGGGCATTGTGGACAACGTTTGCAGCTTACTCTACAGCCACAACGCTATTTCCTGAATTTTCAACATACCTTTTAATACTTTGATGACGCCCTCCGTTTATTTTTTACTTTAAAGGAATGGAGCACATGAAACGAGTTTTTTTTTTTTTTTTTTCCTACAAGCTTGAAGTTTATTGTTACGTTTTCAGATTAACTTTCTGACGACTGATATGTCTTCTGTTTATATCTAGTAAAGTCAAACTGGAACCTTCACCAACCACCCTTGACCCTTTATTTGTGTGTTTTGGACCAGTGTATGTGATGACGGGCTGTGCGATTCTGAACTCGTTGGTATTGTTACGGAGATAAAGTGAAGGAAGACGAAGAGCGAGAGAAGCTGACTGGCGCGCGAGTGTGTTGCTCAGCCATCTTGACTCTTGCCGGTGTTTTTGCCAGTAAATACATCTTGTACATACGCAACCAACCCCGTAACATATTGGTGGACGGTGGTACAACAGCAGGCAAGAGTCAAGATGACCGACCAACACACTAGCGCCAGTCATCTTCTCTCGCTCTTCGTCTTCCTTCACTTTATCTCCGTAACAGTGTTTTGCTACAAGCATCCATATAAATAGGCAGACGGTGCAGTGCAACAAGAAACAAACGAAAGTATCTATCCTCTGACTTCGTAATTGCACCATTTACGCATATCCTTCGTCCGAATACCCATTCCGGCCGACATTTTTGCACTCAGAATCTTTTTGACTGCCAGAAAAGCACATCTCCTGATGTTTAGAAATTGCAATGCTTTATATATTCATTTAGGTACTCACCTGATAAGCACCCTTTAAATGTCAAAACGTAAAGGGGATGCTCGCTCACTTTTGTCTGCAAGACACAGCACTCACCAATTACAAACACACAAAACAGAAAAAAGAAGACTAAACCTCACCGCGGAGAACAGGAGGCCGGATTACACGGGTATTCTGCACGGCGTAGTCACTTTGTTCTCGGCTTGCGCCTGGGAAATTCGACAATAAATCAGTGACAAGTCACAGATGGTGTCGGGGGAAAACGCGGCTTTACAATTAGCTCCGTTCACCTCTCTCTCCCTCCTTTTCCTTCTGTAATTTTTCTCCGAGGAAGTGTACTTTCTTTTCTTTCACTTTTTAAAAAAAAATTTGGTTCTTTTCAATCCCCCCCCCCCCCCCTCTGTTTTTTTACGTCTTCCTCTTGGTACTATTAAAACTAATTCACTCCCAACGCCTTTCTGTTGCCCCCACCAATTTTCCAGTGCCCGACGTTTCTTCTTCATTTCCCAGGAATTAACGCGCTGCAGAGTGGAGCGAAATCGGATTGCATGCTTAGCTGTTTTGAAGATGATAGTCTCTCTTGGAATACCTGAGTGCGAAAATTTCGGTCTGTCTGTCTGTCTGTCTGTCTGTCTGTCTGTCTGTCTGTCTGTCTGTCTGTCTGTCTGTCTGTCTGTCTGTCTGTCTGTCTGTCTGTCTGTCTGTCTGTCACACGATTCAGCCACCCGGACAAAGTTTAAGCACTTGCTGAACGCCCAGCCATCTTGAACTGGTAGCTGCATTCGTACTTGTGAACATTGTCGATCAAAAAGCAAATATTACGCGTATCTGAGGCGCAACATCAATACGTAAGTATTAGCTGGTGTGTTCCTTTACTAGAAAATACATAGATACGTAATTCTAAAGACCCTATTGTTTCTTAGGCTCCGCTGAAAATGCGACGCTATGCACGAAAAAGCCTGGGGGTGGCCCTGGGTTCTGCACAAGCTCATGTTTCCCGACGCCACCGCCAGATGGCGTCCATATCTCACGCAGCGCCTCCTCTATTTTATCAATGCCAGCCAGATGCGGCCGATTCAACATAGAGGAGGCGCTGTCTGAGGCAAGGCAAAACATAAATGGCCGCTTGATGAAATACAACTCACTCTACAAGACATACCCAGACAACGCAGGGAAAAGACCGACGACCAAATTGACCAGGACTCATGAGCTTTCTTGTCAGGGTACCTGTTATGCAGCAACACCGTGTCAGTTACATTCCGAGCGAGACATAATTATTACATAGGACCAGAATGATCCTTAAACAACGTGTAATATAGCGAATTAGTCAGTTCTTTCGATTGGGCGGGTCTACGTAAAGGAAACTTTGTTATTTGTCTATATATATATATAGGTCAGTGTGCACACGCATACGCAAACTGCGCCATTACACACCGAAAGCGGTTAGGCACGTAGGCAACATACACAATGGTTGTGTGCCCGAGCTAATTACGACTTCCGGTCCCGATTTAGGCTATGAATAAAACAGTGAACGACATGCGAGTGACTTCTCTCTTGCGCGTTCGTTAAGCATTCATGCACGTGTGTGCGCATTAACGGCTGCAAGACCCGCGAGCCCCGTCTCCGGGAATTATGGGAATCGATGTGACAATCCCTCCACGCATATAGATCGTGCAAGGAACGCGTGACTCCCAGGCGTATAGGAACTCGGTTTACGGTTGTTTATTATGCAACAGATACCGCGTTGCGCAGTTCGTGTGCGCAGCGAACGAAATAGGCACATGCTATGCAAGAGTACCACCTTATATACGAGCTCGTGGTAATTACTCGCTAAACATATGAGCAGGCAATGGCTAACCTATTGCAAGCAAATTGTTCAAACATGCCGGTACTCACGAAGCCAGGAATGACCTTCGCCCACTTTCTCAGCTTTTTGGGGGGTATATCTCGCATAACTCGAGTTCTGCGTATCTGCAAGATACGTAATGCCCCGCTTTCAGCTTCTTGTTTTCCGCGTATTAGCCACATCGAGCGGCTCGTTAAGCCACACTACACCCCCTGGATACTAATCGGCGCGAAGGCATCCTCTCGCCTTCACGTCACCTTCACCGTGACCTTTACGTCGAGTGTCGGTAACATTCTCGGCGTTCGCTCCACCCATCACTTAACGGGTCGATAATAAATGAAATAGGACTGGTCGCTAAGAGGCAAATAGTTCTGATCTCTCGGCTGTCATTCCCAAAAGCCATTCTCAATAGTAGCCTTAACGCGTTCGTTTTATACGTGGATCTTCGGCCAACTTCTGCTTTATCTTGGACAACTGCTCCTTTGTAATATAGGCTTCGCTTAATTTCAAGCACATTTCGAGGTGGATAACGAAGCACACATAGATTCACAGCCAGGGTGCGGTAAGCTCTTTTCGCATATTTTCACCTTCTTACTGCTCAACTTACATAACGGCAATGGTTTCTCCGGCAATTTCTGTTTCATCTATTGTCTATGTTGAAAGATGGCAAGAACCATGTTGTTAACATAATCTCACACTCTCGCCTTGCTCGTTCAATGTTTCTCACCACCGAGAAATAGATGCAAGAAATATAAGACGCGTAGAACAGCTTGCGGGAACGAGACAGAAAAGCGAACCAATTTCTATCGTACGCCATGCAGCACGAGCACCTTAATGGGAATGTGGGAGTGAGCGCCTACGAGTCTCTGGTGCTTAAATATTCATGAGGCTCAATCAACGTTAAATAATGCAAATTTATGCACAGACCAGCTCGAACTCACTTGAACTTTTCTCAAATGTATGTCTGCTAGCAGTTTAGAAAGATAGAAAATGAAAATGTCTATAGCAATGCAAATGTTACGAACACGTACAAAGCTTCCTCGCTAAGCGGAGTTTCCTGCTCTTACCCCGAACGTAATTGCAGCTTCGTGAATTCACAACCGTTTGAGTTAACAAGCAATGTAGCGTATGCACTCAAATAATTGAGAATGTCCACCTCATTGTTGTAATTTACTACATACAACATTGAACGCAGATTTCTTTTTTCTTTGTATGTTCATTTTTTTATTCGAAATATGTCATACTACTGGCGTGTAATTCTGCGAAAGCGTCTTGTAGCGTAGGGTAGCTTTACATATCCAGATTGGGGAAGTGTCTTTTCCTCAAATTACTTATTCTCGCGGAGATACTGCCGCTGGCGGAAATGTCGGGCACCATGGCCGCTTCATGTTAATTTGACTGCTGAAGAGGGGGCATATTAGATAGACATGAGATTTATATCACTTGTAAGATTCGTAGCACATCTATCACGATGCCACGTACGTTGGGCTTTAATAATAGACGCTGTCAAAATACTAGACACCGTCATAAGGAGCCTATAACAAGTTATTTCCTCTCCACTTCTTACCGATAGAAAAAAGTGTTGAGTAGGATAATTTGTACCCGACTTGATTCAAGGGATGAGGTTTTGTAACTTCTCAATCAGCGGACAAAGTGTAACTTGTTCGGTAATTCTACGTTCAAGCGCAATAACAAAGGTCGACAATGTAAGGATCACATTCTGACTTCTTTTACAGATGAATGTCCTGGGGCATATTATATATATATATATATATATATATATATATATATATATATATATATATATATATATATATATATATATATATATATACTTTTTCCTTCTGCATCTTCAAAAAGTGTAAGAAAGTAGAAATGGTTTGTTTGGTTGGTTGCTGTACTCTCGGCTTAACAATATGAGAACAAACGAAGTCAAGGGACGCTACCTCGCTCTATTTTAGATTCTCTTCTTTTTCGAGACTACGGTGTGTATAATGAAATGACCCCAGTTAACAAATTTAATCGTAAAAGTACAAACAGCCAAAAAACGAAGACCTATTACTGCCCATGTTACGTGGCTTCCCCACGCGACAGTCAAAACTTCTTTGCTCGATCGTTGGTGACAGTACTGAAAGTTCGGAAAACATACAGCATCTTAATGTGGTCGCTCTTTCAGTTGTGTCTATATTATCGGCTCTTGCTTCCGCTGTTAATCTGCTATTATGTCCCACCATTGATTTTTATCGAATTACTTGTAACATATGTCACGCACCAATTTCAAAAGAACAAAACATGTATTGTGGTGGCTCTTATTACAAAGTATGGAGCAGGATGTATATTCTATGAGAGTGTGTGACACGGGGAGATATTGATTCAGAAATAGGACTAATAACTTCACGTCCGAAGTTCGTAGGCAACGTAAAGAGAGAACATAAATTTTCCCGCTAAAAATGACACATATTGCTCAGAAAGAAAAATGAGACGTTTCTCCACGGGAACAAAGACTACTACGTACATTTCTGCTTCAGCTACGAGAGTGCTTTTTTTTTTTGCTAGGCTGGTACATGAACAATCACTTTATTTTGCTAATATCTGCCATATTTTCTTTATGGAAACTGTCGCCTAGGGCATTTTTATGTTACGTGCAGTGTCTCAGCGTAGTACTTCGATCTTGGCTGATTAAGGCGAAAGCCTTTAATGGCTCATACTCGCGTCGGTCCCTCCATCTGTCCGTGCCCTGGAATGGTGCCAGCTGTGGCCTCTCCCCCCTCACACTCTCTCAGCAATCACATGATGGCACAGCGGCTCATAGCACATAAAAAAGAACAAAAATGAATAAATAAATTAAAGAACAACAGATAAAAAAAATTGAAGGACACTTTGTGAATTGCAAAGTGTGTTCGGCAAAAAGTCTGTGGCCATTCGACTGACTATGCCATTTTTTTCCGTTCCGCTTCCCTGCCCTTGGTGCCCGTTGACATGTTAGCCCGCCGCATGAGCTTTCGCTCATTCTTCTTCTGGCGTATGGTATCGGGGGAATCCACATTCATGGGGCGCTTCTCGGAACCGCTTGACGTGGAATCATCACCGGGCCGCTTGGGAGCTATCCGACTAACTTGACTGCTGCAACGAGACGTCTGACAAAGGAGCATTGCCGCGCGCGCCGCTGTGCCATCACGTGAGAGAGAGCGAATAAGGGTAGAAGAAAGGCAGGGAGGTTAACCTGGGCTGAGCCCGGTAGGCTACCCTGCACGGGGGGAAGGGGGGGAGAGGGAAGAAAAGTTACAGAGGAGGAGAAAAAAGTCACTGAGCCGACGCAACAGTTCCACGTTTGACTTCACAAACGACGAATCAGTCCGGTGTCCTTGAGAAACCGCAACAGCGCTTTCGTTGCCTTTCGGAGCTGTGATGGACATCCCCATGGTTCCAATACCTTCTCGACTGTGAAAACACTTCCGTCCAGTTGATGTAGCGCAGTGTGGAGGTGAAGGCCTCTCGTATGCGTATGTCGGGCAGCAACACAAAATGTGTTCAGTAGTCTCATCGACGGCACAGTCGTTGCACTCGGCGTTGTCGGCCATCTCAATCTTAAATGAGTAGGCGTTGGTGAAAGCTACGCCCAGACGCAGACGGCACAACACTGTACCTTCCTCCCGGGAAAGCCCAGGGAGTAGCCGCAGTCGTAGAGATGGGTCGAGAGAGTACAGTCGATGATTTGTGAACTGTGATGATTGCCACGTCTGTATTGTTATGTTCTGCGCCAGCTTACTCAAGTAGCGAGCCGCGTCAATCCAGATAAAGGTGTAGAAACAAGGTTTGTTTCTACGTGTGCTTTTCTGGCAGCTTCATCGGCGAGGTCGTTGCCGGAGATACCGCAATGACTTGGTATCCACTGGAACACAACGTTGTGTCCTTTCTCGATCGCATTGTGCAGCATTTCTCTTATTTTCCACACAAGTTGGGATTGCTGAGAGAGTGTAAGGGGGAGAGGCCACAGTTGAGGCGGCGCAGCTGTTGTTATGCGCCGTTGTGCCATCGTGCGATTGCTAAGAGGGTGTGAATGAGAGAGGCCACAGCTGGCACCGTTCCAGGGCACGGACGGACGTTCGGACGCCGCGAGTATTTCCATATATTTCCAAATCATTAATCTCTTTGGGAGTTAGGTTGCCTTAGCCATAGTTTTTTTTTTCTTGATTGATATCATACCCGTGAGTCTTCATGCGTAGTTAACTGTTTTTCCGCGTGTTAGAACGTGCCTCGCGGGAGGACCATGTAGTACCTAAATCAAAGGTGCATCGTGCAATTCTAAATATAGTTGTCATTGGTTCTCCGTTCGAGGCCTCTCGAGATTTTCGAGTCCTGTTTCGGCAACATCTTCTCTTTATATTGCCTGGAGTGAATAGCCTCACGTTGTAAGCCCGTGGCCAATCATCGAGTACTGAGAAGGTTTACTTCTGTAAACTGACTGAATTAACTCATGCAGTAGGATTCAGAGTGTCAGCAATAGAGAGGTGCCATTACTGCCTGAAAACTCGCAAGCTTTTTGCAAAGTACTGCCTATTTATACTTATTTACTTAAGAATACCGTGTCATAAGCCATCACACACGCTCCTCCAAAAACAAAAAAGAATAAAAGCGTTTCCTCTTTCTTAACTATTTTGCGCCACCCTTTCCCTCCTGCCACCGCTCGCAGCTGATCAGAAACAGCTGGCTTCTGATCGGCTATGTGTCCAGTTTTTCCAAGCTGAAGGTCCTCTAGCTAAAGCAATAATAAAGCGTAGGTTCAGGTGCATCAAGAGGACACTTCTTTCGCTTGGTCGAAAGCTGAAAGGCTATAGAGAAGTGGCTTCTCGAGTGCAGAGACCCAACCACTGAAGCAAAGGGACAAGTGCACTTGTATTGGAGTGTCGTTTCTAACAGTCTATGACACTTTGAGACGGCAACATGGACACTCCGGGAACGGAAAAGTGGACATTAGCATCCTTGAGAACTCGAAGTGTGTTTGTTTCTTCTTGTTGTCTTTTTTCGCCAGCGACCATCGTCACGGTATTGAAGAAGGCAATATCGTTCGTATCGCGATGATAGTCATCAGTGATTGTGTGTCAGGAAAGGAAAAAGGAGATGACACCGGCGCTGAAGCACGGGGACTGAAGCTAGTGCTACGACGTCACTTCTGTTCCTTTTTTTTCTTTTTCTTTTTTTGTTCCAGTTATAGAAAGGGCTGCACTCAACAGAGTGATCTTGACCAGCATTAGCCAAACCGAGATTAGTGGAACCTACTTACTACTGCAGCGCCTGTGTCATTCGTGGCTGATGCGCTATAACTTGATCAGTTACAAATCCTAAAGACTGGGAAATTCTCTTACACCTCGCAACTGATACAACCTTCTGAATTACCTAATCTGGGTCAGTTACCATCTCCGTTCCGTACACAATATCCGCCTTTTCTTGTCATTTGTGACTTTTTTTTTATTTTCTCGTCTTCTCTTTCTTTCCTTTAATTTGGAGGGAAGCTGAGAGATAGTACGGTAGGTGGGAAGGATGGAGATTGGGTACCAAGCGATTTGATTCTCGGATAAGACAAGATGTTTACAGGAGTTGTTGGTCAAGTAACGTCCGCTAGTAGACCGTAAGAGCAATAATTTCCCGCTGATCTTAGAAGTTTAGGGTAAGATGGAATCTTTGAGCGATGAAAAATCCTTGGAACACGAGGTGTCGCTTGAGCCAACGTATCTACAAGAAGTTTTGTCTTTTTCAAGTTGCAGCCTTGAAGAAGGCATGACCGCTTGTCGAAGCCTTGGCTCCAGCGGCAGCCCGTGTTCCAAGGATTTTTGAACGCTTGATGTTAGCGTGTGATGTACTATCGCGCTCAGTATGAGCCACACCACGCGAGCGCGTCGCCCAGCACACTGCGAAGGTCGCACAGTGACGCCGATCGGGCCATATTTTCGAGTTATAGGGAGAGATAGTCTGGCTATTCCTGTGAGCACGCATCACTCCCAATTTCTTGCTTTCGCCCTTCACCCACTTTTATTTGAAGGAAACGTTTTGCCATTTATTTAGCTTTTATGGAGAAAAATTCGAAGTTTGTGTGTCAAGTCACGGGGCAGTTATCATTTTCGGAGCTGATGCCACAACAGGACAAAACGAGAGCGAAAGTGAAAGCAAGGCGATGCGATGTGCAATCAAAGGCACAGCTCCTATCCTGATAACTCGAAAGTATGTCACGATCGGCGCCACTGTACAACCTTACAGTCCGCTTGGCCACGCGCTCCCGCGATGTAGCTCACACTGAGCGCAGTACAGCGCTTTGTGCAGTGCTGCGTTTTGCGGTGAAATGTTTCGACATAGATATGAGTAGGCTTATTCATAGACAATACTTCGTTCGGAGCGATTTCTTCGGATGTACTATCACTCGTGCCGAAAAATTATAGGGCGCTATTCGTTAGCTAAGAAACAAACCTAAAACCAAACAGTACACGTAATCAGAGCAGTTTGCGGGATTAATAAATGATTATATTACATTAATATGCGGAAAAAAATGGTGTTGTTGCTCGAAAGTTCGGGCATGGCGCGCAATATTAATTTCCTCTTAGGAAAAATAACTAAAGCAACCCAGAGAAAACAGGGCATTTACGTTTTTCAACGCAATGTTACCAGCGAATGCTAAGAGAGTCCCCGTTTTGCCTCAAAGGCGAAGCAATGAATGCGATAGTGTCAAATTGGAATGTTATACGAAGTTATGGCTGTCAGATAACTATTTTTTAGCATTCGGGCCTGGCATCTGTCCACACCCCATGAATAATTCAGAAGCCCAGAAAGTAGCTGAACTGCCTGCTTGTTATAGTCGAACATCTTTACCCAGAGAAAAAGCCCCAAAGAGTGAATGGTAAAAAAAATTCCCCATCTCCCACTAAAGGGAACCATGTGTGAATGCGAAGCAGCGGGGAGATAATTAGCTTGAGCGGGAGGAACGTCGCCGCTCTCATTTCACGGCAGCGGTCCGGGCGCTCATCGCGGCGCTGCACAGGAGAGAGAATGAGGCGCGCGCTCCGTCATTTTCATACCGCGGAACTACCGTGGCGCCCCCCAGCGGAGTATGCAGCTGTCACACCACCTGTCGTGCGCGCCGCTCCGTAGAGGATTCCTAGAAGAAAGGACGGGGGGGGGGACCGTAGGAGAGGGGACGTGCATGCGCTGTGGGGGGTGTGGGACGGAAGCCGCTCCGTAGAGCAGAGGGTTCCTAGAGGAGAGAGGGGGAGAGGACGCGCATGCGCTGTGGGGATGTGGGACGCGGGCGCCGCTCCGTAGAGTAGATGATTCCTAGAGTAGAGAAATGGGGGTGAGCGTAGGAGACAGAGGGGGAGGGGACGCGCATGCGCTGTGGTGGTGTGGGACGCGGGAAGGAGGGACGGACTAAGCCCCCTTCAAAGCACATGCAAGCAAGATCAAGGAATGGGGTCAACCTGGGCGACAGACACCATCTGCCTAGCCATTGCTAAGCAGCCTCTCTGTGCTCTCGGCCATGACTATGATGACTGTGGTAGTGGTTGACGGCCTTCATATTACTACAGTGTTCTGGTTCGCATAATGGGTGCTTCCCTATTTCATGAAGGTGGCCGGACGTGGGACGCGGGAGGGACGGACGTAGCCCCGAGCATAAGATGCTTCACATCTAAAAGAAAATTAATTTTAAACTTTCAGTAGTGCATAACCGGCTGCGTTCGATAGAGAGAGAACAGGGGATTTTTTGAGAGATGGGTGGTTGCTAAAGGTCGGAGGGTCCCTTTATTCAAGGAAACCTAAGGCCTGGACCGTCGGCCGGGCCTGGGCGATCCCTTGTCTACAACGTTTATAAAGTATTAAATGGGTTCTTTGAACCGCAATACAAACACTTCTGCACTTGGGAATTTCAGTATTCCCGTCATCTTGCCTATGGAATGCCCGTTGTATTCACTAACATGAATTATTTCTTTTTAAAAGAGCCCTGCAACACTTTTTCAGCAGAGTCAGTAAACGCTGCCGATTGGTAGTCGAGGCTCCTGATAACACGTGAGCCAAACATTATAGCGCAGTACGCAGCCTGGAATTTAAAATTATTTCGAAAGTCAGCTACAAATCTCCCGCAGTTCTCTCGACAAATGATGCCATAAACCTGAATGACCGGGCCGTAAACCCAAAGTCTACAGCAAGTCGCGGATTTAGCATAGTGAGCTGCATCGTTACCGCGGCTGCCGCGGGGTGCCGCCACTTGCCCGCGCTCGCGATCACACAGCAAGTAGGTCGTGCGTTCGAAGAAAAAAAAGGAAGTGCTCAGGGTCACGATGCGCGCTGACTAATGGACGCATCTTTTTGCCCCTTTGTAACCCCCCCTCCGCCCCCCCGTGTAGCTTTCAGTGAGTTCACTGGTGCGAAAGGAGAGAGAAAGCGCTTGAAGCGTGCGAAAAATCTCTAACTTCGCTTTTACCTCACAGATTCCAAAAATTTTTGGCGGCAGTCGATTCATGAGCCAATAAAATTTTTCAATGAAGCCATTCGATGATTGCTTGGAAAAGTGTTGCAGGGCCAATCAAAATTGAGAAAGGCCATAACTCCTCTGAGAAAATCAGCTAAAGTCGCGTGCCAAAGGAAGAGATACAAATGAGTAACCTTCCGTAGTTCTATGCTAGTTTTTCCGAAGATAAGATGTTGTTCTCCCGTGATAAATAAATAAATAAATAAATAAATAAATACAACTAAAATTATAAGATAATTATTGCATAAGCTTACATGGGGGGGGGGGGGGGGGGCGGATGCAGAGGAAAAATGGCCGATCAAGCAGCTTGATGGATTGTCAGCTGCGTACACTGAGCTGCAAACTTTTAACGCCACGCGAAACACTTAGCGGGTGTTGAGTGATTCATATATCTACGCAAATATCGCTCAAAATTAGGTCGCGACCTGTGCTAACAGACAGCCACACGTGCAATGAGGCAAATTAATGAGTATCGTAACCCGCCGTGGGGGGTTGAGTGGTTATCGCGCTCAACTGCTGACAGGCAGATCGCGGGAGTGAATCCCGCCGCGGCGGCCGCTTTTTCGGTGGAGGCGAAAAGGCTGGAGGCCCATGTACTTAGATTTAGGACCACGTTAAAGAACCCTAGGTGGTCGAAATTTCCGGAGCCCTCTCCTACGGCGTTTCTCATAATGATATCGTGGTTTTGGGGCGTTCAGACCCCAACAACTATTATTAAGGAGTATCGTACTGTAAGGCATTTATTGTTCATTTTTTCTCGTGCGCTTGCTTAATTGGCAGCTGGACAGTTAAAAGCACTCCGCACAGTTTTTAGCGGCTTCCACGCAGTTATCGCAACGTTCGCATAAAGGGTCGCAATCGCACCACTTTAATTAATTCTCGCATACTATCTTTCTTGCCATCCGGTCGTATTACAGTCGAATTGGTTTTATTCTAAAAGGGAGTCAGATTTAATTAAGACTGCATTCGTTGTCTCCTGCGGTCTCTTGTTGTCGAGCGCCTGCTTAACGAAGTTTGAAATTTCATAAGAAATCCTTCCCAATGTGTTTCGTGTTAGAATGACGAGAGACACCACTTTATTCCGAATGAAAAAAAAATGGAAATTATATAAGTGAAATAACAAAACGTTCTTCTTCAATGTAAAAAGTCGGGCCTGTATGACGTAGGGGGGGGGGGGGGGGGGCACTTCCCCATAACAAAGAGGAGTATGCAAGGTCTGAAATGAAGAGAAGTAAAACACTGTATGTGCTTATTACTTATGCTGAAGTAAATAGCGCGGGTAATTACAGCGGGCGCGCTCCACTCGACGAGGAAGCAGAATAAGAAAAGGATCGTTAACGACATAGAGATGGTTGACTTTCCCAGCAAGGAAAGAAGCGGGCTGGCGATCGACAGTGAAATTGAATCGTCGACTGCGCGCTAATTCAATTTTTGTTTCCAGAAATCGCATGCGATGACATATTTCTCTGCCGGTGGAGTTCTGATTGTTTTTTTTTTTAGAAGCAGTTATTCCCGTCTTAGAAGTCAACATGCCTGGCACACGCATAAATATGTTTTAAGTCGTACAGATAAAGAATATTGGAGGGAAGCCATTGTAGCGCAATTGAGATGGATGGGATAAACAGAGACTGCATTAAAAATAAGAACAACAATTTTAAGGCGAATGCCTGGTATGTCTCATGAGTCAAGGAGTTTTTGATATTTGGCGAAATCTGACGATACTTCGTGAGACCTACTTAGATTTCGCGAGACCTCGTCGGCGGCGTTGGCGTCAACATGAACGATGAAAAAAAAAAAAGGCGAATAAATTTTGGTCGCAAGTCCCATGATACTCCAGTAAATACGTGTGTGCAGTCGGCGTATCAAAATTCACGTGACTTCAATGCAACATGAAGCTATCAACGACGTCACTTTGTGACGTCACTGATGGCTAACGACCTTTGGGCTGCCTATCACTTCAACTCAAACTGAGCGATGACAACACAACACGTAGACGGGCATGAACCATCTGCTAATCTCCATTTAGGTAGGACGTGCGCGACCACGCCGGGCCGTTCAAAGTACCCAGTCCCACGCAGCACTCCCCTCTGGTACACTCAGTTGGCCTTTCGCGCGACGATACACGGCCGGTGCGTTTCCTCTCCGCTTGAGCCACGATTGTCGGCTGCCTTCGCACGCTTTCACTCGCACACAGTACATACGACGTATGGGTTAATGCAATCACTCTTGAACTTTATGCGGAATCTCACGGTGACGTCAGAAATGCGCCTGGACTGTCCACCTAATTGGGATCGCAACGAAATAAACAACAAGAGTGCGAATCACTGGTTCATCGACGTCGGCGTTGCGGAAACAGTACTTCACTCGGTGTAACACGCATGCCCTAGCTAACACTTCAAAGGCTGGCGCATGCTTTGCATGACAAAGACCCACTCCGCTGACACGCCGCCTGGCAGCAACTCTACTAACGAGAACGTTGTTTGAGTTACCTTCTTTCGCATTTGTTTTGTATGCGTGAATGAGTTTGCGATTATTTCTTAATGTATCGTTTTTTGGTCCCATTCTTTTGCGCCGCGTAACAATTTTAATGGACATGCACTCTGAGGCCCATTTCCAGTGGACATAGAAAGGCGTCGCTGGGCGAGATCAAAGGGGCGCACGTCTGTTGTAACTCCTCACAGAGCGGGAAAGTTCTGAAGTGAATGAAAACTCTCGAAAGTTCGGCAATGAGGAGAGCTTCGTGGAAACTTTCACAGTATGTTTTGGATAATGAAGGATAAAGGGTTGGAGGTTGGCGCAGAAGAGATGAAGGCAGGTATGACAAGTTTGTAGAGAGGTGGCGGGAAGTGGTGAGTGGCAGCGACGGCTCGGAAATTCCGCAAGGAGTGTGCGCTTGAGTTGCGTCGCTGGAGGCAATAATGGCGAGGTTCATTCTTTGGCACCGGTCCTCTGGTGCCCTTTAACATTTCCCATTTTTTTAAGGCACCCTCCACATGGGAGCCAGAAAAAAAATCATATGATCTCCTTCTTATGTGCTTTCTGTCCTGTGCTTTCAAGATTGTAATCTCTCAGCAAACTTTTTAATTACTGCGAAAGACGCTGTTTTTCTTCCCATCTATTCAAGACGACGGGACACCTCCGAGTTCTTGAGCGTGCTTTCATTTCTTTTTTCTTTATTTCGCGCTTGACGGTGGCCTGAATTTTTCTTCGACACCCCTTGTAGGTGCGCTAGAGGGTAAATAGAGGTAAGAAGGCAAAGCGAAGGGATGTTGATGAAGAGGTTCACATAATGAAGTGCATCTCCCACTAATAAGATTTCACAAGTAGTACGCTGCATATTTGTTTACATTCATTAGCATGTGTCTGCACTCACGGCAGAGTGATCAAGACAAGTACCTTTCCTCCTCTAAAACCGTCCTACTTATTTGAGTTGCCCCGTCAAAAATGCAATTTGAGAGCTATTTCACCGTGAAGGTATTGAGAAGATTGTAGCTGATTAAGATGGGCCATAAAACTCATTTATATAACACGCATATTTTCGCATTCTGTTTGGAAGCAGTTGTTTCCATGGGATCATACAAATCGAAGCGCTGACCCTTTAATTTAATTTTTTAGTTGTTTCGATTGGGTACAACAACATGCGGGGAAAGTATTCTAGAACACTGCTTAATCATATTTGCATGCTCTGGTTTAAATGAAAACTAATCGGGGCTGAAATACGAACTATGCTCTTAAAAATGCTAAATCAATAATTTGCTTAATCTCCTAACACTTAATCAATGGTTTACAGGACAAAGAGCTGCTCAGCAGTTATTCAATTAGTTAGTGAGTTAGTTTTTATTAGCGTGTTTTCAGCCTGTTTAGTTTCTTGCAACGCCTCGCCCCTTCCCCCCCAGTGCAGGGTAGCAAACCGGAGGCGCGTCTGGTTGACCTTCCTGCCTTTCCTTCCTCTTCCTTCTCCTCCTCCCTCCTCCCTTTATGGCAGCACATCGCCTCCGCGGTGCACCCTCGCCCTTCTGCAGAGACTGCGGAGAGAATGAAACCGTGGCGCATCTCTTCCTCTCCTTCCCCGCCCTCTCCATTCCACCGCGAAGTGCTCGCGCGTCGACACCCTTGTAGCAGCAGCTGGGACTAACAAGCAGCTGGGACTATCGTCTGCTACTGTGGACGACATTCTACACCCGGTAGGATCGGCTCATCGCGTGCGCTCTGCTCTGTGCGCAGTCCTCAACTACATCGATGACGCACAACTAGCCAACCGCCTTTAAACCACGCTGACCAAGCCTGGAGCTGACGGCAAGGAACTTCTGCTTTCTGTGCTGCCGGTCCCCTGTCTGCATTTTCCAAGCCCCCTACTCCACTCTCACTCTTACTCTATCTTTTTCCCCATTCCCCCCAAAGTATCGCGGTTGTGGTGTCCTCGCCTGAGAGACAGTTACTGCGTCATTCCCCCCCTATCCTTCACCTTTTCTCCAAATCAGAATCTCTCTTCGCTCACAAGCTATGCCGAAGTGGAAACGCCCACTAGGACAAATGCGTAGTGTTGTGAGACTTGTACACCGAAATTCCAGGATGACAGAAGCAAGGTGCAACGTTTCTTAAGGAATTAATGACTAGGGCAGGTGTACGTATTCATAAAGAAATACACGCGCCACTTGCCTATATACGTTATGAATGTTGTATCACTTGCTTCGCAATGGCAGCAAAAGACAAATCATTTTTCAGGCTCTGCCGACATTCCTGTTTACTTTTTGTAGATAACCAATGACCGTTCGACGTCGTAGCCGAAATTTAAGAAACCTATGAAAACTGCTCAACATCATGCATTATTGTGTAACAGGTTTTGTGCTTAGAGGTACCTATAAACTCTCGCTCTTGGCACAATTTTTTGTGGTAATATTATAATTTACTAGGCTGCGCGGACGTGCCTGCACTTGCAGAACTTTATCGGATGAAATTATGAGCCATAAATAAACAACCTATGATACATTGGCGAACGCGTTGCGAAACCCAACACGAAAGGCAGAAAGCTCAGCTTTGAAAGCGGAGTGTACTTGAAGAGCAAACCGAAACACCGGCACTCCTTCACGAAGATGAAAAGTATCGATGTAGCAACACAGTACTCGAAGAAACTGAGAAGGCAGCTAAAGGAATGAAGAAAAAATGTGACACGAATGAAAGTCTGAAGTAACAGTACGACAAGCATAACACCATGGTAGCCATAACAGAGAAAAAAGATATCTCCTCAGGTCAGAGAAGAAGAGCAAACCCCTGGAGTATCGCCAGAGCACACTATAACGAGAATGGAAATCGTGACCTCTGAAACGTCTATCGCGCAATGCATCGTTTTTATAGAAGGTCGTTCCTTTTCAATCGTGACTTGTACCTGCTCGAGGTGTAGGGAGCTTTTTTGTATAGGAACGTCGACGAAAACATTGAATTGAACTGTTCGTGAAAGTTGAGGATAAGCGAACAAAACGTCCCACTCTGACTGAGGAAAGTAACTTTCGTATGAAAGGACATTAAACTCTTTTTTCCTTATTTATAAGGTTTATCGTTTGTTTTTATTTTAACTCATGTCTTATTTTCCGTTTCTCAACTGTTCGCGCATGCGCACAGGATGATTGTTTTTATCACTTCTTTTTTGTCAACATGTAGTAGTCGTGACTCACAGTTCATGTGAGCTGTGTGAGAACATCGTGCTTGAGCGTAGCTTCGTTAACAAATAGGCATGCGACGTCTATACTACGTCAGTGTTCTCGTCCTACCTCTTGTTGCACGGGCGGTCACCTCGAACGCTGCCCAGTGGCACATTGTATTGTTGTATACGCAAACAAGCAGCTGAACAAGCCATCAGAGCGGCTTTATGTGAAATTCAACCGGGTGCGCGGCTATCTTGAACCAGGCGCCCGCCCACTAATGACCTGCCCTTGGCAAGTGTGAATGGCGGTTCACTAATGCAGCCACTGTTCGCGCGCCTGTTCGGCAGCCGCTTCATGCCAGCGTATGCAGGGCTGGGGCTTAGCTTTGTAATCTGGTGCACGACTAGGCAGACGCATCGCGGCATCACTGAGGAACGAAGGAAGGCTGGGACTATGCACTATGTTAGTCCGAAGGCGCTCCGTCGAACGGGAGTAATAAAGAACGACTGCACTTCCTGGCCCTTTGTTGTTGTCAAGGCTGGCTGCCTGCTCTATGTTCAGGGGCCACAAAGGCTACACCTAGGGCTTCTCCACAACAGCAGCCACAAACGCTTGTTTGCCTGGAGGGTAAAATGGCACTAGGGAGCTTACTTGGGACTATGGTACATGTCCATAGGAAACGAGAGACTGCTCGAAGCACAGGACAACAGCCCACGTGGACCACGCTGTTGTAGTTTTCTATGGTGTACAAGGTCCTTGGACGTAGCACTCAATGCGCAAGTATGATCGCACCTCTGTGTGAGAAGAATCATGAATTAGATTTCTTTCTAAGGCGCAATGAGAAGTTCGCAGCAAAGTATCACGCAAAATTTGCATTTTTTTTTTTGTCGCGAGAGAAGAGCCGATTTTATAACACAGGAACACCGTTGCAAAACGTCAGGAGAATTCGGCTTTTGGTTAGACACGTGACCTTCAAACACTGAGACGTTATTGTCCAAAAGCATGCGTTATGGTCCAGAAAGCATACGGTAGGTGTATTTAAAGAGCCGATAATACGTGATGAAGTGTATGGCATTCTCCTGAGTTTGCTACGAGACACTGGATTAAGCAATGCAGTATAAGTATGCTACCTGGAAAAAAGAGGTTCAGGGTCATTAGTTGAAGGGAAATAAAAAAATGAATCAGTACCTTTCATTATTGGCATAGGATAAAAAAGAAAACTTCTTAAACATTGTATGACTAATAGTCCCACTCAATAGCTTGACTACAGCGTACCAACGTTGCTGCGAAACAAACTACCCGCCCGTGTATACATCTTAGTTAAAGCATGAAGGAATCACGTACAGACGTGGGTGCGGAAGCAGTTTAAATAAAGGATGGCGCAACAGCGCAGGGAGGATTGATCAGTGCATAAATAAAGCTACGGGAGCTTAAAAACACATACATCGCATACGAATAAAGCCGCATTTTCGCGCTGACAGGCTCCAGTTGATTTATTATCTACTGCATTTACCATAAGGCTTGTTTTGCTTTGTTGGCAAGCATTATTATTGTTACATTACCAAGACCATATTTGTTCTTGTAAGCGCTAATCCGACTCGCAGCAGCACCTACCTCCACCCATTGCCTGAAGCATGGCTTAGCGTTCGTGTTGTCTTCGTAAGGGATTAAAAATACATCCGCAGTAGAGCTTGCCACCCCAAGCTTTCAGTGGAGCTTCCTGTTGGAGCAGCATGCGATATTATATTATCTTTTCTGCAGGAGCCAGGACTAAATATCTACAGCAACTTAAATTACTTTTCCTTACAGAACTCACCCATTCGCATAATATTTTATTTACTGTGAAAACAGTGAAAATTGCAGCGCTCTGTTTTGTCGTTGTGTTTCGCTCTGTTTGAAGCAGCGCTTTTTTCTGTATTGTTTCAGACATAAAATATTCAATAGGCGCCTTGTTTCTCAATTTGAACATTCTTCTCAACTGCTACGAAAGCGTTTATTCTTATATTTGTTATTGTTTTACGGTGTGCTAATTGCACCACTGAGACTTAGGGTCGTTCCCTGGCACGTTAATTGATTCATTAATTGATTTCTTTTTTGATTGATAGATTCAGTGTATAATTATGTGGAAGACCTTGGAAAGAAGGGTGAGGCCGGCAGCTGCTGTGCATGTTGCGAATGCTTCAGGAAAGAACAAAGGTTGTATATTGTCTTGATTATAATGGCACAAACGCTGGAGAAGCAGAGTAAGAGCCTTTCTTTACTTGAATGTGTCATATGGAACTCAGCATCGAGGAACATGATAGCTTCTGGGAATTTTAATAACATAGATTAATTTTGTTCACGAGCCAAGATAGAGGCAATCTGCCCCGATGACTAGGGTCTCTCTACCCGATGAGCTTGCGGACGCGTTCTTGCAGAGAAAAGTACGGAAAAATAAATTTGTGGGAAGGAAAAAGAGCGATAACGGTGAACTGTCGAGTAGCGACCGGCTTTAGATAAGGCAAACACATCACGCGAGAAGCAATTTATTTTCGTGACAGCAAATGCTGTGAAACACTTCCGCATTCTCGAACGATTTAGGTAGGCAGCAACAGGTTACTCGTGCGCTTGGCGTCGAGGTTTTTCAGTCATGAAATGCACATAGTGATCTGCTAACAAACGCAGAGGCAATGTTTACGAGGGTATAGGTTACGAGAGCCTTGTAAATGTAGTAATGTTTACGAGGGTTACGAGAGCCTTGTAAATATAGTAAAGAAGTCAAGCTTAGCTGAAGGAGAGAGAGAGTGAAAGACTTTATTTTAAAAAATCAGTCAGTCACGTCAGGCATTGAGACAAGAAGAAAATGTCCAAAAGCGAGATTAGAGACTTCGTGGTAGTAAAAAAATGAGAAATGACATAGCTTGCCGGCGGCAAGTTGTCTTTTAGTCCAGTTTTATGACCAGGATTTGGGGACAAGTGCACGTAGCGCCATCTGTCGTCGGCGACATCGGTTGCCTGCCGTAACTGAATAGGGAAATACGTGAAAAAAAAAAGCCATATCTGACGAAAAAGGCTAGTTACGAAAAACGACTACCGGTTCTATACAGCAGAGACCTATTTGAACATTCTGGTAAATTTAGGCAGACAGCCACAGGTTACTCGCGCGCTTTGCGTCCCAATTTTTCAAAGCATAAAATGCGCCCAGTGCTAATCACCACCGAGGCAACTTTTACGAAGGTTGAGGCATGATAGCGCGCGTCAAAGCCTCGTAAACATCGTCAGGAAGTCAAACTTAGTTGAAGGACACAGAAGTTTCTCAAAATGCCCAAAGCGAGATTCGAGACTTCGTGGTAGAACGAAATTAGGAGTGATGTGCTTTTATACAGGTAACTCAAATTTCATTGCACGTCTACTAGGAACCTTCTGTAAAAAAAATTCATTAGAGGAGGTAACAAGGTTTTATTTATGTAGTATAATACGGATTTTGCCGTCAGGTTGCTTTACAGCGTCGCTATTTGTTACTTTGAAAACACTGTATAAATACCACTTACGCTTGCGAAGCCAACGTAATCGACACCGCTGTTGTGGATGATGCTTGAAACAATTACTGCAATAGTCAAGGGTTACCTATTGCGCACAAAGAAAGGGCACAGGCCTTGCATAAAAAATACCCCGTGCACCAATTTAAGTGCGATGCCGCGTCTTCGAAGAATAACATTGTTAAACCTCACTGCATACATGAAAGAGTTCGCTGTTGTGTGCTGCCTCTTCCCGTTTCGTCTTTCTTTTGGTCGTGTAAACGAGCTGATTTGATGACTTGAGTCCTTTTGACGTAGGCCACGACAACATTCCACGATCAAAGGAAAGCGCTTCCTTTGGTGCTGCTCCCTGTGTGAGACAGACGAGGGACGCAAACGAAACACGGACGTGTGTACTGGAACAGCGGCTTTCGAAGCGTATGCAGATGTGTGTGCGATGTTCGGGAAGGAAGGAAATGAAAAGGCGTAGGGAGAGAGAGAGAGAAAGAAAAAACGAAGAGGCATGGGAGGCTAACCGAGCACGAGCTTGGCTTGTCTAACCTACACGAATGGTGGGGGGAAAAGGGTTATAGTAAATATGTTGAAAGATGAAATCATAAAAGTAGGAAAGTTGATTAACCAGAAAGGTATCTTGCTGGCTGCTCTACGCTGCGGTAAGGGAAATGGGTAATAGAAGGTTCGAAGAGAGAAATGGAGGGAAGAGGGAAGGAACAAAAATGATAATTGTTAAAGTTTTCCCAAAAACATGAGAACATTGAGAGACAGCGTGGTATAGGGCTTCCGAAATTTAGACAACCTGGGGTTCTTTAGCATGCACCTAAGTCTAAGCACACGGGCCACTAGTATTTCGCCGACCTCAAAATGCGGCCGCCGCGGTCTGGATTCGATCCCGCAACCTTCGGGTTAACAGTCAAGTACCATAACCACTAGGACACCGCGGTGGGTAAAATGGAAGCTAAGAAGAAAATTAGCGGTGAATTCACTGATTGATGCGTGATTGCAGATAAACAACAAATACCATAAAAATGTGGCAATCTTATAGACAGACGTGAAGACACGGGATGAAAGTGAGGAAAAAATTAAGGCAGCTTCGCATTAGAGGTGCCAAGCCTGAAGGTTTTTCTCTTCGGTTTTCTTTTTCTTTCCTCCTCTCTTTCTTTGTTTTCTCCTTTTCCGTCTTTTCTGTCTTTCTTTCTCCATTTATCTTTATTTATTTCTTCCTCCCTTTTTGTGTATTTCTTTCTTTTTCTATTTTTTTTTCAATCTTCCCTTTCTCCCTCTTTCTGTTTCGCGCTTGCTTCCTTTTTTTTTCTATTTTTATAAGTGGTTTTTGCCTGTGTTACGCCAAGCGCACTAGCTGCTTTTGTGCTGATGATGATAAGTGATCATCATCAAGGCGCTCGAAGAACAAGAGGAAGAAGACTCCTCCTTGGCGCGAGGGCGCGCTCAATATGCTACACATGGAGCGTTACGCCAAGCGACGACGACAGCATACTACAACACACGAAGCATACGAAAGCCCGGCCCCCTAAAGTGCTCTGTACTTAAAACTAACTTCCCGCATGCTCTGGTGTTCTTTCCTAGAGATGGACAAAAACGCCCACAGTACTTTGCAATTTATACAATGTCGCAGTGCTGTTATCCTTTATGTCTTCCATTCACCGGCTTCAGTTGTTTTACGCAGTTGAATTGTTTTGCGCATGTGTGCATCCCCTTGCTTGCTGTAGGTAATGTGCATTAGGCCTAATAGGGGCGTCGAAATCGAGTGTTTTTCATCGGGACTACAACACGGAAATTCTGTATCTGCGAGACATCAGCGCACTCTGCTATATTTGCATGAATAATAATGATTATTCTTGGAGTTTAACGTCCCAAAACCACGATATAATTATGAGAGATGCCGTAGTGGAGGGCTCCGGAAATTTCGACCACCTGGAGTTCTTTAACGTGCACCTAAATCTAAGCACGCGGGCCTCAAGCATTCTCGCCTCCACCGAAAATGCGGCCGCCGCAGCCGGGCTTCGATCCCGCAACCTGCGAGTCAGCGGTCGAGCACCATAACCACTAGGTAACCCTGACGGGTGTATATTTGCATGCAGAAAAGTTCAGTTTTGCAAGTCTGTCTCTTAAGAGCTTCAGAATATCTTCAAGTCATTTCCTGACTCTCGTTTCTTAGAGCTAGTCGTTTTTGTGTTTTTTTTTTTCTGCACCACTGCACCTCGGGAATCTGACCGAAGATAAAGAGCCTAGCAATGTTAAGAAGGCGTGAGTGAGTGCTGGAAATTTCCGTATGTGCCCGTGCTTAATGGAGCTTGTATTGTACAGAGCATTAGCTGTTTTTTCAGCTATGCTTGTAAATTACTAGTCCTTTAGGATTATGTACGTATTATATCCATTCGCTCTTACTAGACCGTTGAGTGCCCTGTTGTGTTTGAATGAACGACGTTTTCTTTTTTTTTTTCATCCTAGTTCTGAGCTTACTTTTTCACAGTAGCTACATATTTAGCTTTTCAATTTAATTTATTCTATCCATTACGTAATGCATCTTTCTGGATGGTCTGCTCGGGAACTTAAGTGCGGACAAATCTACATTGCGGGGTGCCAAATTGGCGAAGTTATTAAGCGTGAAATCACAGTGGTGTCTTGGGGGGAGTTTTGAGGCAATGAAGAGTGGAGGTTAAGACACATGCATTTCGGCATATATAGCAGCAACGCCTACGACTTATGCCGTTTTTTTCTTTCGTGTTATTCTAAAAAAAAATTGCACTGACTTACGATAGAAGCATGTCCACTGGAGATAAGGGACATTAATTAAGGAAAGCGCATCAGTGTTATTTGCCGATTTCAAAGGAACACGCCTAAGCGGACGCATTCACAGGTAAATGTATTTTTGATAGTTCAAGTTATCTTTCTAGTGCAAATGATAGTTCATAGTAAAAGGTTGCGCACCGAAGTATGGAAAGGATGATGAGGTGGTAACAGTCTCAACTCGGAGAAAACGCCGTCGAAGTTAGAGTTGACTATATTCATTTAAACTAGAAACAGACTTGTGTTCATACACACACAAAAAAAAATCATACGCCCAAATTTTGGTAAGGTTAACCGCCGCTTAAATATCACGATGGACACATTATTGGAACGGGAAGCGAGATAATGCGAACGGACACTTACGACAGAGAGGTATTGGGAATTCAGCCAGGTATTTTGCACCGACGATCCCCGTCTTTCCGTGTTAGAACCTACTCGTAAGCATAAAATGTCGCCTTTTAACTTTAGCGAGACGAGGACCAGCTACAAGTTCCCACATGAGCACACTCTGCCCATGGTTCTCGCATAACACTTATTGAAGGCATGCGCACGACGCCTTCTCGCGTAATTAATAGCATCTGTGTGAAAAAAAGAAGAAAGGATATGCGCTCCCTCAACATTATGAGCGTGCGAAGAGCAATTCGTCATGAGACTATATAGGTTCCCTACCTAAATAAAGGTCTTAAACTCAGTCGTTATTCATATATGTGAAAAAGATATTACAGCCTATACTATCGTGGAACATAATGTTACGGAGGTGTTTGAATATATACAGGATGTATTTACGTAGTTCAATAGTAAAAAAAAACAAAAAAAAACATGTGAAGTCGGCATCGAGCTTTGCACATATCATGCAAATTCCGACTTCGTTGAAGTTAAATGCTAAACGCGCGTTTTGGTGATAGCGGTGTGAACCTTTTGCTGGGCCTTTTCAGACGCTGACGAACGCATGAAAATTAAAGGCGCCATGCCGATTCTGTCTAAACTGGCGATGGAGGCGGGGAGGAGATTCTGTTCAGATACTGTTCTTGGCAGGAATGAATTGAAG